>JAULJZ010163820.1:0-26099 GCA_032270985.1 Heliamphora pulchella | reverse complement strand
TCCAACGCCAAAAATATATACATGCTCGGTGATCCAGAAAATACATCTTTATTAACTTTTAACAATTACAATAATCTAAAATTATAGGAAAATGAAATAACAGAAATAACAGGAACAGAATTTGCAAACCGAGTCGTCCTACAAACGCTGTTTCCTTAAGAATGATTCACCGCCTACCGAGAGTATTGTAGGTTTTCCATCGGCGTCACTCTCCCAGGATAAAATGGCTACACGATCGTTGGAACACCACCAAGGATCGGTTACGAACATACTCCGTCTGTCTTTCTCTCTCTTACAGCTTGCACTATAATCTGAGTTGTATCTCTCCTTTCTCACCTCTACTGTCTTCTTCCTTTTTCTCTCTATTTTCTGCTTGCACTGTAATCTAAATGAGATGACAGTATATATAGACCTTCCATCATGGAGGGGGGTTACAGGAAAATCAATAGCCATGAATTGTATTGATTTCCTAGATTCAATTGCTAATTGAATGGCCAATTCAATTGCAATTAAATTCTGCTATTGAATCCTGAAATTCAATGGCCAATGAATTCACAAATTCCAACAAAAGATACCAGTGAGTATGAAATAGGAGCGGGGTCACAAGCCAGTTGACTGTGGTTTGATAATTTCAAATGAAATGTATGGTTATTCCCTAATTCTTCTAGCAGGAATCGTTGAACATTATTCTCCAAAATGAAAATTTAAAGTAACTTAGATATTTGTGTTCTCACATTAGCAATACTAATGACGTTATATTCAATTCAGGTGAAGCTCATGGTTTCAAATAATGTGCTATACTGAACACCGCTATACGTGTTGTCATCACAGAAAAGTAATTGGTTGATCGAAAGGAAGATATTGTCATGAGCATGATTTCTTAAATATTCTACTTTTTTTTTCTTTTCCTCTAATATGATGTAAGTTTTCGTACGGTCTTGATTATGGGTCTATTTAATAAATGCCTGTAATAACTGTATGTTGTAACACTAATAGCAGCTATGGAATATATTTATAAAATTTTATACTTCCGCAGAACCTTTCTTTTTTAAAATCTTTTCGAAATGGTGTTTTGAAAGATCCTAAAACTAATTAAAGAAAGAGGCTTCGGGTGAGTTTTGACTCATTGGCCGGTCACGGACGCCATTCTAGAAAAGGATCGTGACATTATTCTATGATAATTAATGCATAAACGTAAAGATACGTCCTTCTTTTTGGTGAACAATGTCAGTGCTCCCCATGGTGAAGTGTTTGGACGTATGAAACCTTTAACTAACAGTTCATGGAGTTGCACTTTCAATTCTTGTAACTCGATCGGCACAAAACGGTAAGGTACCATAGAAAGAGGTGCAATTCCCAGGATGAGAACGATAGAAAACTCTACGTCCTGTCGTGGAGGTAGCTCAAACAAGTTATCGAAAAACACATCAGGAAACTCACAAGCGACAAGAGAGAGCTTTCCCCGAGTGGTATCAACTTCACTCACACCCAAGGTACATAGAAGAAAGTTAAGACTTTCGTGACTTTTTGTAGGAACCCAGTCATTTTTAATTCGAAAAGATTAATTAAACTTTATTGTGAAGTTTTCGGTAGAAAATGATTAAGTGTTTAATTGTGTGAAAGAATTAAAATTTAATCATATTAATGATTTTGTTGATGATAAGTATATGCTTAATAAGGCATGAAAATAATTATCGTAGGTTGATTGAACGAACCATGAGGCGTTGGAATAAAATTTGGGTGTATGTGTACATTTTTTTTTGGAGAGATGTCCAGCGAGAGACGAATCAATCAGTCTCGAGACCGATCGCTGTGACAGAGAGCAACTTAAAGTTGGGGTTGAAGCTTTACAAACTCATTTCTCTCATCGCCTTCTCTCTCTAATCTGAAACCCTAGCCTCTAGATATGGATTTTGAGTGCTTCTTGAGCTTCTCTTGCTCCTTTGGAGGTGATCCCTAGCTTCCCTCTCAATAGAACACCCGTTGGAGGTTGGAGGCACGCGTTGGAATCATCATCTTTGCCACTCAGTTAGAGGTTTGGTCGATTGAAGCTTCATATGATTGGAATCTTGTGTTTTGAGCATCTATGAGGTAGGATCTATGACTCTTATTGATTATTTGTCGGGCATGTGTTGTTTGTTTTGTGTATATATGTAAAAACATGAATATATGTATGCTTGAAAACCTAGACAAGAGTTTGGTAGTAAATCATGAGAAATCTCATCATTGATGGAAGATTTAAATGATTTTAACTTGCTTTCGTTGTGGGGATGGTTGAATTAGAACAAGTGAGAGGTTATGGTTTTGAATTTGCTTCAAACTCATGAAATTTGGGGCTTTTTGGGTTATGGTGTTCGACTCATTAAATTGATAGAAATTTGAGCCATGTGGGTTTATATTAACTTTATTCCATAAGTAATTCATAAATTTTTATCGTATACAAACGGTGGATTATGAGTTAGTGGAAATGATGAACTTGGTTGATAATTTGGAAGGTGATGGGTGGTGGGAACCCTTTTCATGATTAAAATCCATGAAATTTTGATGTTTGGAGCTAACTCTTGGGGTTGAGCCCTAGTTTAAATGATTTGGTTGAAGGGGTGAAAACATTTTGAAAACATTGGTTGATTTTTCATGGTTGTATGGATGCCGTAGCTGTGTTCCTTTAGACGTTTGGTACATGATTGTGTGCGTAAAAACATTTCCATAGTCGTGCTATGTGCCTTTAGACGTTTTGTACATGGATGTGTGCGTACAAACATTTTGATAGTCATGTTGTGTGCCTTTAGACGTTTTGTACATGTTTATGAGCATAAAAATGTCTTGATAGTCGTGTTGTGTGCTTTTAAACATTTTGTATATGGCTGTGTTCGTACGAATGTTAACTTAGGTTTCAATTGCTCCTCGGTGAAAGTTTAAAACTTGTGCAAGGTAGGTGCTTCGTTCATTCGGGTTAATCCCCGTAAATGAAATGATTTTCCCATTGGGAGGCGTTTGTTGTAGCAAAGTATGGAGCTTGTCAGTACCTAACGGGCCATTGGATGCCCCGAACCTAGGATAATGGACGAGAGTCTACAATTGTTATCTTTGTTCTTGGTGTGACAAAGTCGGCACATTGAAAATCATTGGTGGTGGTGGAAACCTAGTTGAAAAATAATGTGTTGTTTATATTTATTAAACTGTTGTATGTTACTGGATTATATAGAAACTCGTGGTTTTGAGGATGAAAAACTATTTTGAGACTTGAATAATCGAGTTGTCCATATAATTCATGATTGCATGTTACGCTTTTAATTAATGTTAGTCTATTTCCTATTGGGTTTCAGTTCACGTTGTTGGATTTGAACCCTTTTAGGTGAAAATGATCATGTGGCTTGATCAGGAGGAACCCCGGAGATGGTGAAATATAATACTCTTCGTTTTGTTTTTCAATAGTCTGTATCGATTTTGACGTTGGATCATGTAATTGTGTAATAGGTTTCGAACTTGACAACATATGCTTTATAAGGCCTTAAGGCTATGAACACATTTTGTATGCATGAGAGGACACTGGGTATTGTTTGAATATTTTTCGATGGGTTTAAATGTTGGGTTTTTGAAGTTTAGAGGTGTTTAGAGATGTTTCTTTACTCCTTTGTCATCTTTTCATAAATTGGCTTGCATGGGAGTCTTGTTTGGATGTGTAGTTAGAGTGTGGGAAGGTGGTGTTGCAAAACAAGTTTTGAAAAAGGGTTCAGTGTTGTACAGCTCGATGGACCGATCAATCGGCCTATCGAGTAGTTAAACACTGCTCTTGATTGTCTCTGTCTGTGGAAAATCGGTCGATCGGTCTCAAGATCGATTGATTGGTCAGCCTGTTGGAGCACTTTTATGTTCTTTTGGTTTCCGAAACTGTTTCTTGTGGGGTTTAGTTTCATTTTATCAAATGGTTTCCTTAAAGAGTTTTTGGTGAGATTTTTGAGCTTAAAACCCTTTTTCTTAAGAAAACCTTCTTTTAGTGAGTTCGCTAGGGCTGGTTCACGTACCTTGAAGTTGGGGGCGTTACACTTTTCAAGTCATAAGGTAAAGGCATTGACCCATCATTTATGTCTCCTACAAAGTGAAAATACTCATACTCGGGTGTGCAAAACGGTCACTCGGTGATGATCACAATTGATGAACGCACGATAGGTGGTAAGCTAATCCATCCGAAGGATGACGTCAAAGGAGGTCATGTCAAGAGCAATGAAGTCGAATGGTAAGAGATAGTCGGCAATTTTAATCTCACAAGATCGACACACTCGTTTCAACACAGTACTCCCTATAACAACTCAGTCCGGACCCTAGTTGTAACAACCCAGTTTGTAACGACCCGTGTAGCGACCCAACCCAAACCCTAGTATTAGCCGCAGTTAGTTAACAAGATCTTAGATCTCTAGAAAGATGGAAACCCTAACTCAACTCGAAACCCTAATTTGACCTGAAAATCTTAAAAAGACCAAATACTCAGAGATAAAACCCTAATACTTAGAAAAGACTCCTAACATCATAAATAAAGTAAATAACGTGAAATATAAGGTTAAAAATTAAAAATTCTCATAATTAGGGTAAAATGACCACTTTGCCCCTAGTACAGTAAAAAGTATTAAAAACACAAATTTCAACACATGAACACCTAAAATCAGATATTTAGATACAATTAAATAAAAAAGACAAAATAACAATAGAAAAATATCAAAAATGCCCTTGCATGGCCGGCCACATTGGGATTTGTGCATAAAAAGTTACTTTTTGCCTTTTTAACTCACCAATGAAAAACAATTGTACAAATTAAGCGTTATTATGACCTAAGACTTTTTATACAAGTAATATACATGATAATATAATAATATAGATCAAAAAAGGCAAAAAAAATATTATTTAAAATTTCTATACAATAAATAAGTCAAAAAGTCAATTCTTATCAAATTAGCTTAAATTGACTTAAAAGCTTATACCTATTTAATTAATTGCTATAAAAATTATGATAATTTATGAAAATACTAAATTAATCATAAACATACTAAAATAATAGGTTTTAGTAGGAAAAGAGACAAAAAAGATATACAAAATTAATATTTTATGCGCTTTCTTGCACAATATTGTACCAAAACCTCATTTAATTACTAAAATAATGGAAAATCAGCTTTTGGTCTGCCAAAACAGCCCCGAGACGACTTCCCACCTGAAAATATTTTAGATTAATTTCTTAAATAGAGCAATGGCTTGCATGCAACCAATGAGAAAAAGAAAAATTAAATTAAAAGCTTCCAATGCATCATTAGATCCACTTCAAAAATTTCTCTACAAAAAGGACCCTCTCCCACCTCTTCTTCACCTCATTTTCGGCAATACTAGAGAGAGAGAGACCAGATTTTGTGAGCTCAAGTGTTCTTCAAGAGTTTGAGAGGAAAAGGAAGAAAAAAGAATGAGAAGAAGCTAAGTAAGAGCAAGGAGGTTCTTTAAAAGCCAAATTCACCAATCATCCACCATCTCTAGGCCTTCAAAAAAAGTAAGTAAATTTCTTAAACTCTCTGCCATTTTCTTACAAAATACCCCTCAATCCATCTCTATAAACATCCCTAAGAATAAGAACCAAGATCTCACCCAAAAAGGCATTGTGAGGCTAGAATAGGGGCTGCTCATGTGTAATCTATTGGTGGTTGTGTTTGCATACAATTGTTTTTAAGTTTAATGGCTTATATAGGTTCTGGAACTTTGATATATATGTATACATTACATGCATGCAAAGAAAATACATTAAATCTAAACATGTCTTAAGCTAAGACACTGAAACCCTAAATGACCTGATTTTTTGTGTATTCCAACTTTTTGCCACGAACTTTGAACTATCATAAGTAATTGTAGAAACATGATCTAAGTATGATTTTTATGTCCAGATCTAGATGTTTAAGTTATCTTTCATACAAAATTGGTTTGAAGTGATTTCATTAGGTAGAACTCGAGATACTGTATTTTTACTAAAGAGCATCATATTCTGACCACACTGTATTGCAGACATAAAAATCCTAGGTTAGAATGAGAACCGAGCTTAGGTCAAAATATGAAACTTGTAGATAACATATTTATCTTACTTTCCACCTAAACAGAGCCTAAAATATAAAGTTTTGATAGGTCCACACCCTCCCCAAAGTCACTATTGTGAATTTGTGACTAACAGAGCTCACTGTCACATGTTTTTGTAAGATCAAAAACCTATGTTTTTGATGGCCAAATCCAAAAGTGATTTTCATGAAAAATGTAGCTAACATATTAAACTATTTACTGACCAAACATTAGCCCTACATACCCTCAGATGGTTCCCCAAATGTCTTGTGCATTCTCTATTGAAAACAGGTTTTGCGAAACCTTTTAATGCTAACTGAACCCATTTTATAAAATGGCCAAAATTATCAACTAGTTCCAAACAAGTAGCCTTAGCACAAAACATGAAACTTGTAGGGAACGCCTTAACCCACAACATATCCAAAAATCAGACCCATAGCTCTTGACTTGATGCCCCAAAATTGAGGCCAATAGAGGCCTAAATTCTATACTTTTCTCTGTAAAGTACTGAATGATTTTCTTAAATGATATAAATGACCCATTTACCCTAGGAACGGACCTTAGTGTTAAACATAAAAGTTGTAGGAAATATTTCTATCTAATTGGTGTCCAAAATTAGAACTTAACTCCTTACCTAGATACCCCAAAACACTGTTATGATTTTAAATTTGACACTTGAGTATTTACCTAAATTTGGCTAAGTGTATAAGTGGCATGTAACATTGTGGGACTTAAAGATATGAATTTTAAATAAATTACGTTGAATGATTGGTGCATGAAATGATTAATTGATGAATAGAATCCATGCCGCTAGGTTGAATCTATGTCGCATGAATTATCGCTTGTGCTTTACATACTTGTACTACATGCCTTAATGAGTTGTACCCTATCCTTTAAAGATTTGTACTTTATGCTATGTTAGTTTGTACGTCATGCCATGTTTAGTTTCATACCATGCTATTGTTAAGTTGTACTTCAAGATACGAGTTGTTGTATCATAAGCATAATTACATTGCACTTGGGACATCTTGTGGGTTGCATCCTGTACATTGGTTTTACTTTTTTTGTACCTCTATTATATTGTTGGCTATACGCCCCTTTGATTTCGTCGTTGCTTGAGTTATGGTTATATTAGAAGTTGTGTTGACATGGGCAAACTAGGTAATTCCAGAGAGAGCTTAATTCGGCGGACCTAATCCCACTAAGGTGGTAATTTCGGAGAGAGCTCAATTATGGCATACCTAAACCCCATTGTCATGATGTTTTGAAGGGTAATTTTGGAGAGAACCTAATTCGGCAGATCTAATACCACTGTGGTGGTAATTACATAGAGAGCCCAATTATGGTGGTCCTAATTCCCTCATCTTGATATTCTAAATAATGTGAAGTGTTTCTTGAAATTCTTTTTGTTATCTAGACTTTGGATTGATGCCAAACGAGCATCCTGGTCCTTAATGTGGGTTTTTGCGCAATTTTGGTTGGTTGGAGGATAAGGATGTTATTGGCCTGCCCCCACACCATTACCATTGAGTAAAACGGCTGAGGCCTGAAACCAAGGCCGGCGTTTACCTTTCGTAACGAGGCGAGGATAGGTTTGGTGATCAAATTCCTATAAAGTCTACTCTAAAATTCCCAGCATGGAATTCATGTTATGGTTCTGGGTATATGTCAGGTTGGGCATTTGCATCGCATTCATTTGCGTCACGCACTTGCATAATTGTTCTTATATATGCCTACCCTGTCGTAAATATTAAATTTGTTCATCTCCTTGGCCTTAAATTGTATTGGGTGTATACGATATGCATTGTAAGATATTTTGTTGTGAGTTTGGTTAGAAAGTTTAGGGAGCTTGCTTTTGGGCTTTAGCTTATGTATTCGTGACACAAGTGAGGAAGAAGAGCTTTTTGAGAAAGTCACACCCAAAGAAGAAGGAGGTTTTGAAGAGCATGGTGAGTGGCGGGGACTAGCCGACATCGACAATGTGAATTGAAGAATCTGAAGTTCACCCTTTTTGGTCCTTTTGTTCAGTTTCCACGGGTTTATTATAATTTTTGTTGAATTTTTTTGTGAAACTGTAATCGTTATGTACTTTTAATCAGTTCAAAACTCTTAATGATGTAATATTTATGATATTTAAATATGAATGAATAGATAGAATATTCTCCTTATCTATAGTTATGTATGTCCCGACACGCCCTAAGAATAGGGCGTCACAGTTGGTATCAGAGCCTAGGTTTAGTGAACCTTCAGGCCTTGGGTTATGGAAAACTGTGCATTCTGTCAGATAGAGGCTCTGTAGAACGCGACAGAATTTTGCTGCGTCTAAGTCTTTTAGTGAGTCGTGCTAGGACATTATCAGGATCAGGAGCAATGGGGAATCTACATGCAAAGGATGAGTAAGGGCATTGAGATCGAGATCGAGACCAAAGATTCATGTAACAAGTTATCTTATTTGAAGAGGGGGTAGACGGGAGTACGCACGAGGAGAGGTTTTAGATATTATATCGAGAGCCACCGTTAGAACCTCACAATTTCATCTTTATAAGTTCCATTCTCGTTTGTTGTGGCGCCCCGTCTTCCGGGCACGTCGAAACATACATAAATGTAAATAAAGGGATATTCTAGCCATTCATTCATATTTACATACGTTAGTTATTACATCATAAAGGAGTTCTAAACCATTCAAAAGTACATAATTATTACAGTTTTACCAAGAAATTTCAAAAATTACACTAAGCATGGAAAAACTAAATATAAGAACAAAAGCAGAGGTCTCGACTCCTCAAAATGCATTAGCGGGATCCACGTGCTGTTGGAACTCACCCTATTCTTCAAACTCTACTTCTCCCTCTGGGATGACTTCCTCCAAGAACGTCTCCTCACTTGTGGCACGAATGACATGAGCCAAGGTCCAGAAGCAAAACACTCTAATCTTTTAACTAATCTCACGGCACAAAATTCACCACAACGCATACGATTTAACACCCAGTACAGTTTATAGTTAAGAAGACAGATAAATTTATGACATAATAGCAGATAAGTCAATAAACATGTGTATAGGAGATGTTGTGTATGCAATGTAGATGCCCCACCCAACATATAGCTAGAGTCATAACAGGAATTCTATGCTGGGAATTGCCAGAGTAGACTTTATGGGAGTTGCTCACAGAAGCCATCATCGCGTCTCGTTGCGAAGAGTAAACGCTCGCCTTGGTTTTATGCCTCAACTGTTTTACTCAATGGCTACAGCGTGGGGTCCATAAACGGTTTATCCCATCTTAAGATTCGTGATACCTCCACGGATGTCAACCCAAAGTCTAAGTGATAAACAAAAAAATTCAAGAGACACTTCACATTATACAAAGTACCAAGATGAGAGATTTAGGACCGCTATAATTGGGCACTTCTCTGAAGTTACCACAACAATGGGATTAGGTCCGCCGAATTATGCTTTTCTCTGAGATTACCCTTCAAAACATCGTGGCAATGGAGTTTATGTCCGCCATAATTGGGTTCTTCTCCGAAATTACCACCGCAGTGGGATTAGGTCCCCCAAATTAGGCTCTTCTATGAAATTATCCAATTTACCCGTGTCGACACCACTTCTATAACATAACCATAACTCAAGGAGCGACAAAATCAAAGAGACATCAAAACCAAAGTATTAGCAACGAACCCATGGTGCCTAACAATATTCATGATAAACCATTGCAAACACCGGGGATCAAATTTGTAACACCAAGGACGAACCCAGAGTGTATAACGAAAATTTGTAACACCGGGGATGAACCTAAGGTGTACAAGGGGAATATATCCCAAAACATTTACAAAAATGGCACCCAAGGACGCTCTAGATTTAGAACCAAGACGGGCAATAACCCATCCCAACAATGGTTTACACAGAGGGACTCCAATATGCCAAGATACAAGTAACAATTCTAATAATGTGTACCATTAATCTCAAGTGCAACAATCTATAGCATGGCATCAACTAGCATGGCAAGGTTCTTGGTACAACGTGCAAAGCATAAAGTACAAGTATGTGAAGCACAAGTTATAATTCTCAAGATATGATTTAAACATGATAACATAAATTTTAAATCATCATACTTTCACTTAAAATACTAATCAACTAATATAAATCAATCATCATATAAAACTCGGGTCTCATTGCAAAGGGTACTCAAACATACGCTTAGCAACTTTCAAGGCCAAAATTGAGTATTAAAATAAGAGAGCCAACAATATTTTGGGGTATCTAAACTTGGAATCAAGTTATAATTTTTAAACACTATTTAGATAAAAATATTTCTTACAACTCTCATGTTTAACACTAAGACCAAAACATAAGGCAAAAAGGGTGAACAAAACGTCCTAAGCAAAAACGGTTCAGTACTTTTTTCAAGCTTTTACCAAAACTATGCCTCAGTTGGTCTCGATTTTGGGATATCATATCAAGTCCAAATGAGCCCATTTTTGAGTATGTTCTAGTTCAACATGTCTCATACAAGTTTCATGTTTAGAGATAAGGATATTTATTTGGAACAAGTTAGACTTTTTGGCCATTTTAGAAAATAGGTTCTGTCAGCGGCCAAAACTCAGCAGAGCCAGTTTTGGACAGAGGGTTTGAAATGGTTTTGGGGTATCATCACGAGGCTTTAAGGTCAACTTTTTTGAAAGAAAGAAGCTCAATATATTATTTACAATGTTCATGTAGACCACTTTTGGAATAGGTCACTAAAAATAGGATTTTTGGGCTACACAAAAATAAATGACAGAAGTGTCCTTTGAGGGCTAAAACTCAATAGAGAATTTCAAAGGGGTTTTGGCATATGAAAACTCAATCTTTTGTTCTCAGTTTTGGTGGGTAAATAGATATACATGTTATTTACAACTTTCATGTTTTGACAAAAGTTTGTATGTCATTGTAAACTATGGTTTTTAGGTCGGTAGTGTTGACTAATCGAAAAACGTCACACTTTGGTAAAATTGCAATATCTCGAGTTCTACTTACTCAAATGAGTTGAAACCAACTCTGGATGAAAGCTAACACAAAAATATAAATCTGGACATAAATAACATTTTTAGATCAATTTTTTACATTGAGTTATAGCGTTCCAAATTTCAGGGCAGAAACATCTGTGCTCTCAAAAATCAAGTTTCTTAGGATCCAAGTCTCCTACTTATGATATGTCAATTTTTTGTCCCATTTCTTTGCATACTTGTGTTTTAGACATTAATATCAAGGCTCCAGCACACTTAAAAGTCATCAAACTCAAAGGTAACAATACACAACATCGCATATTACCCATAAACATAAAGCCCCAAATTCTCAACTACAACGCTTTTTTGATTTATTTCCAGTTCTCGATTCTTAGAGTGTTTAAAGAGATGAGTTGAGGAATAATTTAAGGGATATTAGACATATGGTTTAGAGATTTTACTTACTTGTTTGAGAGATCAAAGGAGGGTGGATGATGGATTAGGACTTAGCTTTAGAAAACTTCTCTTGATTCCTTCCTTTTTCTTCCTTTTCTCATCTTAACACTCTAGAGCAGTGAAGTCTGGTTTCTCCCCCTCTCTTGCACGAAAATATCAAGTGGAGAAGAGGGTGTTTGGCTTGGTTTATGTAGGCAAGGGTTAGGGGACAAGAGGGGAACAAAAAGTATTCTAGAATGACTTTTTTTCCTTTTTAATTAATGAGATATGAAGATGATTTGAGTTGGTTCAACTTTTGAGGGCTACAAATCAGATATGGGAAAGATAAATACATCTAGGAGTCAGTTTGGGGGACAAAAATCTGATCCTCATCAATCAAGGGGCTTTTCTTGGTTTTTGTGCCCTTATTGTGCAAAAAAATGCATTAAAAGTTAATTTGATGTATATTTTTAGTGTCTTTTCCTACTAAGACCTATTATTTTAGTATGTTTATGATAATATAGTATTCCCATATATTATTATAGTTTCCATAGTAATTGTTTAAATAGATGTAGTCTTTTAAGTCAAATTAAGCTATTTTGACAATATATGACTTTTTAACTTATTTTGTTGTGTATGAACTTCAATAATGATTTATGTACTTTTTTTTAACCTATAACATCATATTATTATGTATATTATTTGTTCAACAAATATTAGATCATCATAAGGCTAGACTTAATACCTTTCTTATCATTTTAAGCTAAAAAGAAAGCAAAAAGCTACTTTTTGGCACTCTTCCCAAGGTAGTCGGCCACTAAGAAGTATTTTTGTCATTTTTGATGTTATTTTATCTTTTGCTACTTAATTATATGTAAATCCTTGATTTAGGGTGTACATGTGTCAAAATTTGGGTTTTTAAGACTTTTTGTTATATTAGGGGCAAAACGGTCATTTTACCCTACTTATGAGGATTTTTGATTTCTAATCTTATATTTCATCTTGTTTACTTCATTTAGAATGTTGGGAGACTCTCCGGGTGTTAAGGTTTTGTTGCCTAAGTTTTGGACCTTTTTAGGGTTTTTGGCCCCGAACTTAAGATTTTCGGGTTGAGCTAGGGTTTTAAATCTCGTCCGTACTCTATAGCATTGTGAACTATCCATCACTAATACTAGGATCCGAGCAGGGTCTTTACACGGGTCATTATCAATCGGGTTGTTACAACTAGGATCTGGACCGGGTCGTTACATTTACCCCAAGCCTTTGTATCAACTTTTATACCCGGTTGAAATTCTTTGCTTATCCTTCCTTCTAATAACATCGGTCCTCAGCAATGCTGTCCAGTATCATTCTTAGGTAACTCTTCTGCACCTAAGTCTTGTTGGTAACCCTATCCGAAATTTCATCCTAGAAAATACCCTTATCTTTGAATTTTCATTGTTGAGCCAGGCTTAGATGATGTGTATTCACATTTGATTGTCCTTCAATTCAAGTCATCATCCTTAAACTAACTCTTTATTCGTAGAACTCAATATTATTCCTTTAGCCCTGAACATTCAATATTACTAAGATCCTCTACCACCATTCATCTTTTCCTGACTTCAATACTGACTGAAGCAATTTTGTGAACTCTTGAAATCCAAACATGGGGAGTCAACTCAGATACTTGAATTGAAGTACGTTAGGCCGACGTAACTTCAGAGTAAATATCTAATTTGGCTACCCATTACTTAAACATATCTTTTTTCAAGATCAGATGTTGCACAGATTAGTCCCGAGAACATTCCCTTTTGTAATGTTCATTAGTTGTTGATCTCTTACCTCAAATGCATCTGAGCGTCGACTGACCTCTCAATTTGGGTCAATGGTGATTGTTTTAGCCATAACCCCCTTGCCCTAATCTAATCCATCTTTTGAATCATCTCGAAAAAATTTTCACGTTGAATCTTGGTAAAGAACTTGTTTGTCTTCCCTTAGCCGCCTTAGCCCTAACTATATCTCATGCAGCCTAGTATGTCATTCGAAATCATCAGCTAAGGGCTTACCCATTCACCGCCTTATGATCGCCTTCCTTGAAACTAGTAAAATTGAGCTAACTATCCTTATTAACCTCCACGCATGTTTTTTGTCTGTCCTCGGTTGACTTTCAAAACCTTACCCAGTAGATAGGTGAGTAAGAGTAGTCGTCAAGATATTACGTCTCATTCAGAGGCTCCAACGGATTAAACTAGGCCATCAACGATTTACAATCAAAGATGACAGTTTTGCATTGGGGAACCTACGACATCACCACACTACAAAGTTTAAACTTTTCCAGACTAGTTCGTAGCGAACCCACCTATCCGAAAGACGAGAGGCAACGTCAAGCTTAAGACATTCGACTAACTACGCAACAAAAGGAGGTACATCCACGCGCATCAATAGTCACGCTGGCCTTCTCATCAAACATTAGAATTTGGATTCTGCCATCGTTGTCTAAGAACCAAGAATCTTGACCACGACAAGGAACATTTGGAGTCTGATAATGATTTAACCACCAAGCTACGACGGATTGAAAGACTAGATAGTTACCACCGCCATACCACTTATCACATTTAGTTTACCCTCGAACGATTAACTAACTGGTAAATGATCCAGTCATTAGAAGAGACCCTCAAACCCTACATACCAACCCATCAGAGTCTAGAATCAGGAGCCAGAAAAGACTCCACAATCTTTGGGGAGCACAAGGCAGTCATCCGATGTATCTACCCGCGTTTGTTTTAGATGGGCCCTAGCAAGCTTTGCGTTGAATCTTTTCTTTTCTTTCAATGTTGTATGTGTGTTTTGTGAATTTTTTTGAAACTTTGTATTACCTATGCATCCGAGCTTGAATGACATGAAATACAAGTATTGTTAAAAAAAAAAACTTACACTCAATGCTTGCTAAAACAACCTCAAACTTAACTCCACAAGATCTCAGAACGTGCAAATAATCTAGAATTGAAACAACCCTTAATTCATAAGACTTTTTTTTTTAAAAATGGCCGATAAAGGACCAAACCACCACCGATAAACTAGTGGACCCATAGATGACGAAGCACCTGGATTAGCCTAAGTTTTACGAGAGCCTGCCACAAGCATTAATTGTCCCCATCTGCATAATAGAGCATGGTTCTTATCGAAGCTTGGAAGATAGCGAGCCCCTACGTTTAGGGGAGGAGTAGAACCGAAAGAGGCCGAGGAGTGGCTGAGGGCCATCAAGAAGTTATTTAACTCAATGGGAGTTCAAGTTGAGGTAGATTAGGTAGCTTTAGTAGCTCACCTATTGGAAGGAGAAGCGGATCATTGGTGGTTTATGATCAATAACACCCAAAACATGACAGCCTTAACAAGGGATCAGTTTGAAGGATTATTTTTGGAAAAGTATTTTTCCACTCCCTTCCATCAAGAACAGATAAGAGCATTCCTGGAACTTAAACAAGAATCGATGACGGTAACCCAGTACGCAAACCGCTTCGAGGAATTGAGCCGCTTTGCTGCAGCCATTTTACCATACAAAGAGTCAATGGCACGAAAGATTGAGTGGGGCTTGGAGCCATCAATTCGGGAAAGGATCATCTGCATGCAGCTTCTGACTTATGCACAAGTCGTACGAGCAGCACTAATGGTAGAATCAGAATTGGCAGATTCAAGAAGGATTTGGAACCAAAAGAAGAGTAACTCTAGTCATGGGAAATTATTGAGGAATAAAAGGCGATTTGTTCCTATCAAGCCGTACTCACAACCTAGCTGGAAAGAACAATAAGGGGGACAACAAATGAACCTAATAATCTGTTTCAATTGCAATAAGATCGGACATAAAAAGTTTCAATGCTCGCTACCAAGGGGAAGAAACTACAATATTCGTCGACGAAAGCAAGACTACGAACATCGAGAAAATCAACTTCAACAAGGAACGAATGGTTTGGGAAGGATGATGTAGCTTGACTAACAAGAGAATCAATAGATGGGATGTTCACCTTCAGAAGAGGAAAAGGAGTATTCGTCGATGATTAGAGGTACGCTCGTATACGTAACTCTAGGATGTGTGTTAGTTTAGCCTTGTTACATCATTACAAGTAAAGGGTACGCTTGAAGGATAAAGGCTTTTAGGTTAACTCTAATCAAACAACTCTCATGCCACGAGTATGCAACGTGATCATTGAAAATTGTGTGGTAGTCGGATTTAGAAGTTAGTAAAAATAACCGTTACTCAAAGTGCTGAACGGACAAGCCCAACCTTATACATCTCCTCAATAAAGAATAACTCAAGAAAATAAGGACACAACTTCGCAGAGAAGAGATGCAAGTAAATAACCACAACCTTTCGCACAAAATTTTGAGGATGAAATTTATTTTAAGGGGGGTAGATTGTAACAACCCGATCCGGACCCTAGTTGTAACTATTAGGGCTGGTATACTGAAAATAATATTTTTAGTATTTAATTTTATTTTAATAAAATTAATTTTTTATTTTATGAGAATCTTTATAAGCAATGTATGTATATCATTTTTTTAATATTATGCATAGATGTCTGATATTCTGTGTAGTATTTGATCTAGTGTTTAGAGTACGGCTTGCACACAGAAAATCAAGTTTTAGATTCATGCAGAATATAAGTTTTACATTCACATTTTAGATGAAAATAGTCATACCATTGGTATGACTGTGGCACAGAGTTTTAGTAGGCCTGTCTTGGTTACAGGAAAGAGATAATACCGTTGTCTATTGTTTCGACTCTCTGTGCTAGTACACTTTGTGCGTATTGAACGGGACATTTGGGATAATTAATTTTATACTAACTATATAAATTAATTCACAGTCCAAGATTATTATGAATAGTGCTTATCCTCTTAATTCTGAAATAATTATTGATTTGCATATATTTAATATTCATTATTTTGATTCATTAGATGGTGCGATCTTATATGGGTCTATATATTCTCGGTGAGTTGGATAGCGGTATTATTTATATGGCAATTATTAATTATTGACAAAATCTACGTCCCAAAAGATCGGGATTGACGATACTCCCTTAAGGAAGCTTATAAATTTTGACGGGGCCAAATCCTATTGGTGGATTTGATTATTCGATGGTCATATAACTTAAGCAGAAGAGCTTAAGGAATACCAAGATTCTGATTAAATTAGATTATCAGTAATTAAATTTAATTGGCAGGTATCGAGAATCTTTACATAAGGAGAAATGGTAATCATTTAATAACTGGAGTTCAATGCTAAATGGTCTTGAAATTAAGGGTTAGAGTGCAATTATAGTTGTTTAGTGGTGTGAACTATAATTCAGTGTTTTATAGAAATTACAGAAACCGCTACTAGTTTTCCATAATTGCAGATACCACCATGAGGTTTGCTTAATTGCGAAAACTACTGATACGTGTCTTTATTTCACTAGAAGTCTTTTTTATAATTACTCCACAGGTCCCTGCTGTAGCCTTATAAATATGCGGGTAGGCAGAACCAGTTTCATAACTTATCTTCCAAGACTAAAGCTGTTCAGGTTCTATCGGTACGCATTCTTGATAGATTGTAGCCTACCCTACATTTAAGAATCGCATAAGGAAATACAGTAGAAGATCTGACAGGAGCTTCGACTCATATTCAAATCGTAGTTGAAGAATCGACCGGTAAAAAGGTATGATTCTAAATTAACTTCAGATGCATAGGTTTTATTTTGATCATTCATTATCGAAAGTTTTAGGGATAATTACACTTACCTCCCATGAGGTTTAAGCTTATTATAGGAACCTCCCATGTGGTCTCTGAAATTACACTAACCTCCCATGAGTTTTAATTTTAACATTAATTGCACCCCAACTGTTAAAATTTCTATTGAAATTTAACGAAAACCGCCCCTCCCACCCCAAAATCACCATTCTCACCCCAAAATCACCCTTCAAATCACCTTTCCCCCCCAAAACCACCCTTCCCAAAACCACATTTCAAACCACCTTTCCCCCCTAAAACCACCCTTCCCAAAACCACCCTTCCGTTGAAATTTGGGGTGGGAATGGTGGTTTTGGGGTGGGAGGGGCGGTTTTCATTAAATTTTAACAAAAATTTTAACAGTTGGGGTACAATTGATATTAAAATTAAATATCATGGGAGGTTAGTGTAATTTCAGAAACCATAGGAGAGGTCCCTGTAATAAGCTTAAGTCTCAGGAGAGGTAAGTGTAACTATCCCAAAGTTTTATCTAGAGCCCGTTTCAACGTTTTTCCGTCCAGTTAATTTTTATCGAAAATCGTTTACAAAAATAAAGATCTTGGTAGTCTCACCTCCAACAATTGGTATCAGAGCTGTTTTGTTTTTTATTTTTGGTTATTGGGACCGAGTAGTTTTAGAACTGTTGCTAACTTTGTTTCGTAGGCGTTCTAATTTTGATTTTATGATCGTCATTAATTCATGTTTGATTGAATGATTTGTGAATAATGATTTTTTTTAATCACGGGGGTTGACTATGATAGATTGAATGTGAGCTTTCGGGACATAGGATCAATGTAATAGCTAGTTTTGTATTTTTAAATATCTGTAAAAAGATTATTTAAGAACAGGTTGAACATATCTAAGAACACGAAAACAGAGGTGGCACCGGCGGTGGTTCGAGATTTTACGAACGACGAATCGCGGTAAGTTTTTAATGGTTTTAAACGGTTTTAAACTGTTTTTTTCAGTGAGTTTTCTGTGGTATTTATATATATAAAAATAGCATAAAAACAATTATGGCGGACCTAATCCCACTAAGGTGGTAATTTCGGAGAGAGCCCAATTATGACGGACCTAAATCCCATTGCCACGATGTTCTAAAGGGTAATTCCGAAGAGAGCCTAATTCGGCAGACCTAATCCCACTATGGTGCTAACTACAGAGAGAGCCCAATTATGGCGGTCCTAAATCCCATATCTTGGTATTCTGAATAATGTGAAGTGTCTCTTGAAATTTTTATTTGTTATCTAGACTTTGGTTTGACGCCAAACGAGCATCCTGGTCCTTAATGTGGGTTTTTGCACAATTTTGATTTGCTGGAGGATAAGGATGTTATTGGCCCGCCCCCACGCCATTGCCATTGAGTAAACTGGCTGAGGCCTGAAGCCAAGGTGAGCATTTACCTTTCGCAACGAGACGAGGATATGTTTGGTGATCAAATTCTCATAAAGTCTACTATGAAATTGCTAGCGTGGAATTCATGTTATGGTTCTGGGTATATGTCGAGTTGGGTATTTGCATCGTATTTATTTGCATCACGCACTTGCATAATTATTCTTATATATGCTTACCCTACCGTAAATGTTAAATTTGTCTGTCTCATTGGCCTTAAATTGTATTGGGTGTATACGATATGCATTGTAGTATATTTTGTTGTGAGTTTGGTTGAAGGTTTAGGGAGTTTGCTTTTGGGCTTTGGCTCATGGCATTCGTGCCACGGGTGAAGAAGAAGAGATATTTGAGAAAGTAGCACCCGATGAAGAATGAGGTTTTAAAGAGCAAGGTGAGTGGCAGGGACCAGCCGACCTCAACAATTCGAATTGAAGAAACTGAAGGTCACCCTTTTCGGTCCTTTTGTTCAGTTTCCACGAGCTTATTATAATTTTTGTTGATTTTTTTTGTGAAACTGTAATCGTTATGTATTTTTAATTAGTTTAAAACTCTTAATGATGTAATATTTATGATATTTAAGTATGAATGAATGGTTAGAATAATTTCCTTATCTACACTTATGTATGTCCCAATGTGCCCGGAGGACGGGGCATCACACTCCTACCCACTAAAGTTTCTACACATAAGGTGCTACCCAATGAGTCTACCTCTAAACTCAACATCGATACACACAAAGATGAGATGAACGAGTGAGATGCTCCTATGTCGATGAGAAGACGGGCCCCGGAGTTGTACACTAGGAAAGTACCTTAGATGACAAACATGCTGGCAGTAGCATTTGGCACTGCGGGTGCCTTTGAAGAACTCAGTTCAAAAAGTGTATAAGCTCGCCCTTTAGTCCCTCTATTCTGACCACCATACCCATGTACTCTAGGTTGTTGCACAGATTGCACTGATGTAACCCTCTTTGTGGCTCTAGATGCCTAGACTGCTCGTGGTGGCTGCGGTTGTCTGTAACCCTAACGCCCCTGAGTGGGTTGAACTGACTATGACCCTATCACGATCTGAATAGTCCCTCTCTAAGGGCAATACGGACGTACATGTCCCGTCTGTACACACTGAAAGCAAATAATGACCCTTCTCCCCCGTGAGGCTGTCCACTCTGCGAGCAATCAGCTGTACGGTTACCCGGCTATCTACATGTGAAGCAAATAATCTCTCTATGCTCAGATTGACCCAAAGATACTACAGAAGGCGCGTGTGCTAAACGCGACTGTTGAATGGATCCCGATTGAAAAGAACTAGGACCATGCTGCCTCTGCCTCTTTGCATGGTGCCCATCAGATTAAGCATTCACCCTTCCTAGTTGGGTCTTCACTTCCCACGGCTTATAGGTTTCTGATAACGTATTCTCAATAGTAATGGCCGATTCCACCAACTCCGTGAACACACGTATCCTTAGAGATGTCACTTTATCTATAATAGTGAGCCTATGGCCCTACTTAAACCATTTAGCTCGTCACTCGTTAGTCGCCAACAGTTCCTGTACAAAGCGCGATAAACTTGTAAACTTGGTCTCATACTGGATCCCTGACAATCTTCCGTGGTTAAGGAATAAGAATTCCTCTCTGTAGACATCTCTCGAGGATTTTGGAAAATACTTCTCAAGGTACACTCTAGTAAAAGCTGCCCACGTGCCCTTAACCGTAGTCCTAGCAAACTTCCACCATTTGTGGGCGTCCCTTCTAAGTTGAAAAGCAGCAAAGGCCACTTTCAAGTCGTCCTCAACGATCTGCAATGTATCTAGGATTCGGGTAATAAGCTCTAGTCATTCTGTGGTAACCTTTGTGTTAATCCTAGGCAACCCAAGAGGGGGTGAATTTGGTTTTAAAATAATAATAACTATTTTAAAAACCTTTTGAAAATCCTTTTTAATTTCACAAAACAAATATGGCAATAAGTAAGAGTATAAATCCAGCAGTGAAATTAAATAAGTAAGAGAGAAATTTGAGCTAGATAGCAAGATTTTATAGTAGTTCAGTTTATTCCAAGCCTACATCCACTACTTAAGACTCCTCTTGAGAATTTACACTATGAACGAATACTTAACAGGCGCATTCAAAAACCTTTACAGCCTTGAAGGTGTTTAACAAACAACCTTGTTTTTCTAAACACTCTTCAGCTCTTCTTTAAGAAGTTTAACACACTCTCTTAAAGGATTACAAGGGTGACACACCTTTTACAATAAATGAAATAGAATGAGAGATTCACTCACAATCACTCCTTATAATGATTTGATAATAAATGAGCAAGAGAGTGAGAGAATTAGGGCTGGAGGAGTAAATGAGCCTTTAATGATCAAGATAAGATTTTTGGCTTTCAATGCATTCAATAGAACAGTAATCCAGAAGTTCAAAACTCTAAAATTTACTCATTTTATAGCCCACTGAAGTAAATAATCATTGGTGATTGGTAGAGCCAATTAATGCTCTGAAAAGTTACCATTTGAACCAGCGCCATTTTTGAAATCTGTCGCAGGAATCGACGCAAAGCTTCTTGGTATCGATACAGGTTGGTCTTGGGCTTGGTTCTCAGGCACAAGTATCGACTCATTCTTCATAAGGTGTCGACTAAACTTTTGGACTTTCATCACCTACACCTTGGTGTCGACTCATAGAACATCTGATGTTGACCTTTTCATTTCTACAGTTCTCCAGCTTGAAACTTGGTGTCGACTCATATTAGAGTTGGTGTCAACCAGTGGCGACTCTAGAAATTTTAGTACGTGGGGTCATTTACAAAATTAGACCCTCATTTAATATAATGGTTTATTAATTTATTATCATATTTTTTTAAAAATAAAATATAAATAAGTCATTTTTGTTTGAGATATATGTTTATTTGTTAGCTTATTCTGAATATTTGTTATTTAAAAGAACTTGACATGTTTTTTTTAATTTTTTATACAATAACAATTTGTTTTTTGTTTAGAGAATAAAATTTTAAATTGACTATTAATTTGTCATTTTGTTATTCCATGCTGCTCTTGAGATTATTGTCTAAAGACAGAATAAACTACTTATGTTACCTAGCCTTAACTAATTTTTATCATAAATCTTAATGACTTATTTAATAATTTATAAACTAATAAATAACTTAACTGAAACTAAACATTTTTAACTTATTTATTCAATGGTCTTATTTTTTTCACTGGGGTCAATTGAATTTTTTAGCGGGATCAATTATAGATCAATCAAAAAATAAAATACTACAAAAAAATTTAAAAAATTCCAATGGGGTCAATTGACCCCACCCACTAAAGGGTGGCGTCGCCCCTAGTGTCGACTCAAAGCTTTATGTCTGCTCTGGTGTCGACTCATGACTTCGTTGGTGTTGACTCAATTGAGAGACTTAGGCTACTGAAATTTTGGTGTCAACACTTGTCTGCTTTGGTGTCGACCCAGCCAAATGACTTTGGTTACTTGAATTTGGTGTTGACCTTTTTCTGGTGTCGATCCAAACTTCTAATTTTTTGGAGGACGGCTTTGGTGTCGACTCAGCTGCTCACTGGTGTCGACACATATAGGTCAGAGTCTAGGGGATCACTTAATGTTTCGGTGTCGACTCATTGCTTCGTTGGTGTCGACACACTTTGAGTTGCCTGAATGGTGTCTAGGTGTCAACTCGTATCATCTTTGGTGTCAACACAAGAATCAAGAGGTTCAGAGGATCACTTGGTGCTGACTCATGTGAGCATTGGTGTTGACACAAATTGATTTTCGTCAAGGTGCTAAAGTGTTGACTCATGTGTATGTTGGCGTCGACTTAACTTGTTCTTCAGTCCTTGACTTGGTGTCGACACAGGTTGTAGTTGGTGTCAACTCAACTTGGATTCCGATCTAATACTCGAGGTGTCGACGCAATCGATCATTGGTGTCGACACAACCAGTTCTCCTGAAATGTCTTAAGCAAAGCGTTAGAGGTGTCAACCCCAAATCTTAATGGTGTCGACACACTTGAGTTTGTCAAACGTGCTTTGCTTGTAAGTGTCGATCCAAAAATCGATTGGTGTCGATACAAATTCTGTTATATGTACATTGAATGTCAACCCATTTAACACTAAGTGTCAGCACCAATGGCATAAGGTGTCGACATATTACTGTGTAGTATCAATCCAACCTTTTTGGAAAACATTTAAATTAATATATTTTTAAACCTTTAATTAGAAAATATAATTTAATAAAATCATCAAAATCATATAAATTGTACTTGGGCTAACAATGTCTCCTTTTTTTTCTGATGACAAAATCTTTTAAAAAACATTTAAAAATATTTTTGACAAGGGTACTCCATTTATTATCATGCTTTAACAAGATAAACAATTGTAACAACCATTTAGAGATCATCAACACATGATATGCAAAGAGAATAGATTTCATACAAGGATAAGATATGGCATCCATACAATTTAAACCACAAGTTTGTCAAAACATCCAACAACCATACAAAACTTAAATGTTTGAACAAACATACATCCAACAGTAAATTTAAAATGTTTTGCAGCCAAATGTTGTGCAACCACAACAATCACAACAATTACAATCATAGAAATGTTTTTTTAAAACACAAAATTTTCAAAACACAGAAATTACAACCACATAATATTTTCTTCTTTCATCACTTACTTCTCTCTTTCTTCTCTCCCCTTTTGGCATCATCAAAATTCATCTGTCTAGCGCTTAAATGCCTTATTTTCTTCCTACTTTTCTTTTTTTCAGTTGCTCGTTGTTTTGAGGTAGATGCTTTCTCAAAGTCTTTTTCTTTCTTTTCCATCTTCTCAAATGTGGTCAGGAGGGCCAGTTCAGCTTCTCTCTTCTTCTTTGCTTCCTTCTCAGTCGGGGTCTCTTTGTGCTTGAATTGCCTAACCCAAGCTTCTCTGAACCAAGCCAGGTGCTCTTCAACTTTTTTGGTGTTCTCTTACACAGCAATCACAACTCCTTTATCATACTCCTTACGAAGTTGTTGTAAAATCCTCATGTTTGCCTGGACAATCTTGTCAATGCTCGCGGCCATGCTCTGGCTAAGAACATGACCAACTTCACAAGCCCATTTGACCTCTTTCCTCAGATCTTTGGTTTTTCCCCTGATGGTAACAATACTATAAGGACCAAGTTCTAAATCATAAAATTAGCGATGGTAAACCGAAAAGATCTTAAGTCACAGTAAAGTTAGAAACCTTAATACGATCAATACCCAAAAAGATCTAACATCCGAGAGGCAAAACCCTAATGCAAGAAAAAGAATTTCTAAAACCCTGAAAATTATTTAATTATCCTAAAGTATTAATTTATAATCATATAATCTCATAAAAAGATAAAATTACCATTTTACCCCTAAAATACAAGAAAATCTTTAAAAATTCAAATTTGAACACATGGACAACACAAGTTTAAGATTTAATTTAAAATAAAAGGAAAAAGAAAAAAATAAAATAAAATGACCAAACTACCCCTTCATAACCAGTTCTACCTAGAAAATTGTGCCAAAAGCTACTTTTTGCATTTTATGCTCAAAATCAAGAAAAAAATATACAAATCAAGTATTATTATGATCTAAAAATATTCAAACAATTAATATTAATACTAATATAAATTTTTATACCAAAAAAAGTAAATAAATCATTATTAAAATTCTTACACACCAATTAAAGTTAAAATGACACATCTTGTCAAAAGAGCTTAATTTGACTTATGTGCCTACACTTAATTAATCAAATGATGCCAAAATTATAATAAACTATAAAAATAATAAACTAATCATAAGTTTACTAAAAAAGTCATTTTTATAAGAAAGAAGACCAAAAACATACATCAAGTTAATTTTTAAAGTTTTTTCTTAAATAATGTAGTATAAATACATCATTAAACTCTTAATATAATAAAAATAAAAATGTAAATTCAGATTGTTAGCCCCAAAAATCTGCCATAACTCCCCAACAAGACACCACCTCCACCACCTTTCATACCATTAATCACAATCCATGCATGCCTTCCTTCACCTTACGCCACTACTTACCACCATGATGACCTCCACCACCACCCTTGGCTATAAAAACAATACCCTTGGCCCTCATTTATGGTCTCCACCGAATTTTTGAGAGGGAAAGTGTGGGAAAAAGAAGAAGGAAGAAGAAGGAAGGAGATAGGAGATCCTTGGAGCATCAAAAGCTAAGTCCTACCAATCTTCAACCTTAAACCAACACTTTTAAGGTAAGAAAAACACTAAACCCTCAATTCTTACTCTCCACAAACTCCTCTCCACTCATGCTCAAATACCAAACCAAGAACAAGAATCAAAACGCATGATTAAAAGGCGTAATAGTCAAATTTAGGGACTATTTCGAGTACTTTTTGTGTTTATGTGTTTGCATATTGATTTCTATGAGATTCATGGCATATTTAGGTTTTGGAGTTTTGATTTTTAAGTATACACACCATGCATGCAAAAAAAAATAGGCCCAAACTTGACATGCACCGTGCTAGGAGGTTGAATCATAACTAGGTCTGAGTTTTGTAAAATTTTAGCTTGCTGAATTGATTTTTGAAAAATTATAATTAATTATAGAAAAATCTCCTAAGGTTGTGCTTTATGTCCCAATTTAAATTTTTGTATTATCTTTCATTTAAAATTGGTTTGAAATGATTTGCGTGCATAAAACTCGAAATATCATTTTCTACCAAAATATGTCGTTTTTAGACCAGCCTCTATTTCAGAGGTAATAATCATATTTTAAAATGAGTACTGAGCTTTGGTATCTTCATGAAACTTGTAGCCAAAATATTTATCTATCTACCCACCAAACATGAGTCTCTTTTGTTGAGATTTGGATGGTCAAAACCCCTATGTAGTTTGCTGTTCATGTTCAGTGATTAAAATACCATGCTATCACATCTTTTTGTGTAACCCAAAATTCATGTTTTTAGTGACCTATTCCAAAAATGCTCTTCATGAAAGATGTTAGGGACATTTCAATCTAAATGTTGTCCAAATATCAGGTCCATTAGCTTCTGTTTAACCCCTCAAATAAGTTTTACACTCTATTGTTTCTGTTGAAAGTTAACCTCTGTTGAGTTTTAAAATGATGATTAGACCCATTTTCTTAATTAAGTTGTTTCTCAAATATTATCTTAAGAACCACCATGATCACTCTTTGTGAGACCTAGTTTCGTTTCTTTTCGTTGTATATAAGTATTTTGTAACACCCCGCACCCATAAGGCACCAAAACTACACAAAGGGATAAGATCCCGCCGCAGACCGGTAGCCCAAGAGATAGACAAGGAGTAAACTTAAACAACCGTAAATATTTTAATATCAAAAGAGATAAACATGAGTCACTAGGGATTCACCATCCCAAGGCATACATTACTTCTAAAAGGTAAAAAATCTTCAAATCTTATA
>JAULJZ010163811.1:0-26100 GCA_032270985.1 Heliamphora pulchella | reverse complement strand
TGCAATTAAAATGACTAGGCATTCATTCAACATGATAGTACACATTTTGAATATGATTTGCAACAAATGATCAAGAAGCATTCTGAATTTATTATCATTTATACAATACATCAAATATGTACAAAGAGATTTATCCAAACATTTATCAAAACACATGTATAGCTATTCATAGCTAACCCATTCAATGAATAACCATTTATAGACATATGAACAAATCACATATGTAATTATAAGTATTCATTCATCCATAAAAAGAGATGTTCAAAACAACCATCCAACATTCAAACAACTCAGCAAACCATTCAAAAAGTATGATTAAACTTGTGCATCTTGACCTTCATAAAAAAATTAAAAAGAAATATTTTGAACTTCTTCTTCTTCTCTCCCCTTTTCCCTCCCCTTCACTTACTTACCTATTCTTTCTCTCCCCTTTCTTTCTCTCTTTTTGTAATCTTTAAACAAATGGGGTTATTGATCATCCATGAAGCGCTCGAATTCCTTCTTTGCCTTGGTTTTCTCTTCGCTTGCGGAGGTCCGTTCTTTTGCTGCACGTGCTCGTTCGTCCTTAGCTTCAGCAGTGGCCACAGCTTCATAGCGTGCTGCTAATGCCAGGTCTGCTTCCCTTTTGAGTCACGCGGCCTTTACTTTTTTTGTTTCCTTGGGCTTCTTTTATCCAGAGGAGGTGTTCTTCTACTTTTAGGGAGTTGGCATGAACAGTAGTTATAATGCCTTGGTCATACTCCTTTCGCACTTGACGTAGGATTGTCTTATTAAATTGACAATGAATGCAATGTTTTCATCTATTGTTTTGCAGAGGGCTCTCCCGGCATCAGTGGCATTTTGTACGTCTCTTCGGAGACTTCGGTTGGTCTTGTCAAGGTGTTTGACTTTCTTAGATAGGGAAGAAACTGAGTGATTCAAGTCAAAAAAGTCTTGGTCGACTTCTGCTTGAAAAAGGGTCACTTTGGAGGATTAGAAATTTATCAAGAAAACTACTTCAGAGAGGTCATCATGGACAGGAGCAGAGGATGATGCAGGTGGAGCAGATGGAACAGAAGTGAAGGTAGGAGGAGGAGGAGCATGAGATGGACCAAGGGAACTGGAGGAGCCAGGGAAAACAGGTGGAACAAGGGGGGAGTCAAGATCAATGGGGATTGAGGAAAAGTCTCGAGGAGCAGATAGGGGAGTTCTGGCAGATACAAGAGTGCCACGGCGAGTAGTAGTCCATACACTATCAACATTAGCAATTTGCATATGTTTAAGGGAGGAACTACCATACAAGTCGTGCTTAGAAAATGCAACAGTCTTTTCCTCAGAAAGATCAATGCCAAAATGGCAAAAAACACGTGTAAGATATATCCCATGTGGGAGTGAAGAGTTAGATTGGCTGTGTGAGTGGAGCATGTGAGAGACGAACAAAAATCCTAAATCAGGTTTTTCTGCTCAAAGATGCACCACATGATGAAAATGTGCATATAAGAAATATCACCAAATTTTTCCAACTAGGATAGAAAAATGTGGTTGACCATGTGATGTAGGATGCACATTTTCGGTTTCAAAGAGTTGGCCTCTAAGGGCTTAGAATGGTTAATGTCATCATTTTTAAAGATATTTTTGACATATTCAGAAAAAGAAAACCCTTTAACCTCAATAGGTTTCTGGCTATGATAAACACAAATATCCTTTTCGGGGATGCCAAGAATTTCGTTCAAAGAGGAGGGGGTCAAAACAATGCTCACACCATTTATCCAAGTGGTAATGGTGGTGGTCAGGATAAGTGAAATGTGGAAATGTGCATAGAAAGATTTGACTAGTGTGGGATAGTGCGGTTCTTTGATTTGTAAAAATCTTTTCCACCCAAGGCTAGAAAAGTGATCTTTGAATCTCATTTCTATGGAGTCAAAGAATGAAAAGTCAATGGACCAACCGGGAACAACTTTACGATTTACAAATGAGAAAAATAGAGTTGTCGAATTTTAGGAGATTTGAAGGATATTACCTTTGAAGTTGCTACATTTTTTGGTACGATTGCCGCTGTCCTCGCCGTCGCCGTAGTCGTCTTCTTCTTCTTCGAAGATCTGGGGTTTGAAGAACCCTCACCACTGGAACATTTGGATCCCTTGCCCATTACTTTCGGAGGCATTTTGATGGATCTGGGTTTGGATTGAGGAAGAAGATGAGGAGTCGACACAGGTTTTGAAAGAAAAACTGCGCCGGAGACGAATAATATTTATAGAGAAAGAGGGAAACGATGTGACGATTCAGGTCAGACGTGTCTATATATAGACTTAACGATTTGTGTCGACACAAAATATTTTTGGTGTAGACACGATTCGTATCGAGTGTGGATACGAAACATGGAATTGATGTCAACACATTTTAAGATGGTGTCGACACATTCGGCTATTTGGGTCGACACGATTAAGTTTGGTGTCGACACAAATTTAACGAGAGTCAAGAAACCAAGAGGTGTCGACACTGAATAGCAAGAGGTCGACACTTTTCTCATAGTGCCACTTCTAAACAGTTTTGAGTCAACACTACACACATTTGTGTTGACACTTTTTCAAGTGGTGTCGACACATTTTCACATTCAAGAAAGAACATCAAAGGCATTGTATACAATGAAAAGACATGATTTGTATGGCATATAAATTATAAAATAGGAGCACATAACATACCAAGTTCTCTTCTTATATAGCATATTCTTTTTTCATTTAAAAGTTTTGTGAAAATGTCCGCTAACTCGTGATCTGTGCCTATAAATTCAAGTTCGATGTTTCTTTTTTACACATGATCTCTTATGAAATGATGTCTAATCTCTATGTACTTGGTTCTTGAGTGTTGTATAGGGTTCTTGGATATATTAATTGCACTAGTGTAATCACATTTTATAGGAATATGATCTAAGTGAAACCATAGTCTTCTAATTGTTGTTTCATCCAAAGAACTTGGGCACAATAGCTTCCAGCTGCAATGTATTCAGCCTCGGCTGTAGACAAGGCCACTGAGTTTTGCTTCTTGTTAAACCAAGGGATTAGTACGTGTCTTAGGAATTGACAAGTGCCACTTGTGCTTTTCCTATCTACTTTGCATTTGACAAAATCAGCATATGAATAACCAAATAACACAAAGACTATTCCTCTAGGATAAAATAATCCTAGGTTTTGTGAATCTAAAAGGTATCTAAAGATGCGCTTAACTGTGGTCACATGTGATTCTTTAGGATTCGATTGAAATCTAGCACACATGCATACACTAAACATAATATCCGGACGACTAGCAGTTAAATATAAGAGAGATCCAATCATACCTCTATAACGCTTTTCATTCATACCTATGCCATCTTCATTTTTATCAAGCTTTGTTGTAGGACATATTGGAGTTTCCATTGGTTTTGCTTTAAGCATATCGAACCTCTTCAATATGTCCCTTGTGTATTTAGCTTGATTAATGTAAATTCCTTCTTGAGTTTGTTTAATTTGGAGTCCAAGAAAATAGTTGAGGTCACCCATCATACTCATTTCGAATTCTCCCTGTATACACTTAGCAAAATCTTTGTAAAGAGATTCGTTAGTTGCACCAAAAATTATATCATCTACATAAATTTGTACAATTAGCATATTATTTCCTTGAGACTTGATAAAAAGAGTAGTAACTATTTTTTCTCTTGAAAGTTTATTTTTAATCAAGAATTTGCTTAGTCTTTCACATCAAGCTCTAGGTGCTTGCTTTAAACCATAGAGAGTTTTGGTGAGTTTGTAAACATGGTTTGGAAAATTTAAATTTTCAAAGCGAGGAGGTTGTTTCACAAAAATTTCATCCGAGATAAAATCATTTAAAAAGGCACTTTTGACATCCATTTGATAGAGTTTGAAATTTTTAAAGCATACAAAAATAAGCAACATTCTAATGGTTTCAAACCTAGCCACAGGAGTAAAAGTCTCATCAAAATCGATGCCTTCTTCTTGATTGTAACATTGGGCGACCAATCGAGCTTTGTTCTTAAGAACTACTCCATTCTCATCCATTTTATTTCTAAAAACCTATTTTGTACCGATTATGGAATGTTCCTTAGGTCTTAGGACTGAAATTCAAACTTTGTTTCTTTCAAATTGATTTAGCTCTTCTTGTATAGCTAAGATCCAAAACTCATCGTTTTTGGCTTCTTCAAAATATTTTGGTTCAGTTTGGGAAAGAAATGCTAAATTACCACAAATATTATGTAGAGAGGAACGAGTTTTGATACCTTGCGATGGATCACCAATGATAAGAACTTTTGGGTAACCATGAGCATACCTCCATTCTTTTAGTAAATCAGAGTTTTTTGGATGTGCAGTTTCAGCATTCTGTTGGACTGCAATTTGTTGGGAATTTAAAGCTTCTTCTTGATTTAGCTTTTTTTTCTTTGATAAAGATATCTTCAATATCTTTTTCTATGTATAACAGGTTATCTTCACAAAAATTCTTTGAATAACCAAGGTTAGCTTCATAAAAAACAACATGTATAGATTCTTCAATAACTAGGGTCCTTTTATTGAAAACTCTATACGTTTTACTAGATATAGAATATCCTAAAAAAATACCTTCATTAGATTTTGTGTCGAACTTGCCCAAAAGTTTTTTTATTGTTATTTAAACCAAAATATTTGCACCAAAAAGTGTAAAAATAACTGATGTTAGGTTTTCTTCCATTTCATAGGTCATAAGGAGTTTTCTTGAAAGACGCTCGTATCATAACTCTGTTTATGATATAGCAAGTGGTGTTGACAGCCTCGGTCCAAAACTATCTTGGTAGATTATTTTCACAGAGTATGGCCTTAACCATTTCTTCCAATGTCCTATTCTTCCTCTCAACAACTATATTTTGTTGAGGGATTCTAAGAGCGGAGAAGTTATGGTTAATACCATTTTCATCACAAAACTTTTCAAAATCTTTGTTTTCAAATTCTTCACCATGATCACTTCGGATACTTGTGATTTGAAATTTTTTTTCATTTTGAACTCTTCAAGGCAGTTTTGTAAAAGAGGCAAATGTTTCATCCTTATGAGCTAAGAATAGCACTCAAGTATATCTAGTGAAATCATCAACAATAACAAAGGTATATCTCTTGCCTCCAAGACTTAAAGTTCTTGTTGGACCAAACAAGTCTATATGCAATAGTTGTAATGGCCTAGAAGTTGAAATCTCATTTTTAGAATAGAAAGAACTTCTAATTTGTTTGCCTTGTTGGCATGCTTTACACACTTTGTCTTTTTTAAATTTGAATTGGGGTAACCCAATCACTAATTTCTTTTTCAAAAGTTTAGAAATCAAGTTCATGTGTATATGTCCAAGTCTTCTATGCCATAATCAACTATTGTCACTTAAGGCGGCTAAGCACTTGGTGTCATTCTTAGAAAGATGATTGAGATTAAATGTATAAACATTTTAATGTCTTTGACCTTCAAATATAACTTTGTTATTGGTTAAATCTTCAATAATACACTTAGTATGATCAAATACAACTTTGTAGTCTTTGTCACAAAGTTGGCTTATGCTAAGAAGGTTATATTTCAAACCATCAACAAGCAAAACATTTTCAATAGAAGAGGAAGGAATTTTATCGATACAGTCAATTCCTATGATTTTTCCTTTACTATTGTCTCCAATAGTCACAAATCTGCCATCTTTTAGTTTGAGAGATGAAAACATCGATTGGTCGCCTGTCATGTGTCTTGAGCAAGCACTATCGAGATACCACATTCCCTCATTGAATGAGGATTTGAGACATACCTGCAAGGAGAATCAGGTTTTGATCTTTGGTACCCAAATTTTCTTGGGTCCTTTTGTGTTAGTTCCTTGAGGGTGTGTTCCTTTAGGAACCCAAGCCTTCTAATTTGATAGATTTCTATTTGGGCATTGTGTGACATTGTGTCCATACTCATAACAGTGAAAGCAAGTGGCATTTGTATGATTTGATGATGCTTTGACAAAAATGTTACTTAAGAATTTTTGTTTCTTCTTAGACTTATAACCAATTTTATTTTTGTCAAAGACACATTTTTGCATACCAAGAAATTTATCCAAGTTGTTTGTTCCTTGAGTGAACTTGTAAACAATTTTTGTAAGATCCTCAACTCTTTCACTTAAAGCTTTGTTTTCTTCTTTCAAAACAGAAACTTGTTTTAGCAAGACAGATTTTTCATTTTCCAAAGTTTCAATTTCAGTTGAGAAAGAAAGAATTAGTTTTTTAAAAATAGAATTCTTTATACCCATTTTTCTTAATTCATCATGCAAATCTTTAAATGCACTTTGCAATTTATCTAAAAAAAATGGTCAGGTGTTACCTCATCATCTTCTTTGACCATGAGGCATAAATTTGCCACTTCATTTTTCTTCTTTTCATCCTCAGAGCTGCTGTCATCACTTTCACCATTTTTGAATTGCTTTTTGAGATGAGGGCATTCAGCTTTGATGTGTCCAGGCTTTTTTGCCCTCATAGCAAATGATTTCTTCTTTTTTAGAGTCGTTCTTGAATTTACTAGAGTTACCTTTGAACTTGGTGGGCTCACCTCGGTGTCCTTCCTTTTTGAATAACTTTCTTCCTCCTTATTTCTTATTTCTAAGAAATTTTTTGAATTTTCTTGAGGTGAGAGCCATGTCTTCATTTTCATTACATGAGGAGTCTTCCTCAAATTCTTCTTCATGAGTTGAGGACTTAAAGGCGATCCTTTTCTTCTTTTTACTGTCTTCCTCTTCGTCCATTTTGATATTCATTTTATGAGTCATGAGAGAACCAAAGAGCTCTTCTAGACTGAGTCTATTCAGGTCTTTGGCTTCTTGAATGGTCGTGACTTTAGCTTTTCAACTCTTTGGCATACATCTTAGAATTTTTCTTACCATATCTGCATTAGTGTAAATCTTGCCCAGAGATTTCAGTTCATTAATAATATTGATGAAGCGAGTAAACATATCAGAAATTGTTTCATCATGCTTCATTTTGAATAATTCATAGTTATGCACAAGCAGATTGATTTTTTACTCTTTCACTTGATTTGTAGCCTCATGGGTAACTTCGAGTCCATCCCATATTTTCTCAGCTGTGTCACAAGTTGAGATCCTATTAAACTCATTCAGGTCGAGTGCGCAATATGGAGATTCATAGCCTTAGCATTTTTTTGTATTTTTTTAATATCAGTTTCAGTCCATTCAGTTTCAGGTTTAGAGACAGCAGCCCCTTCAACAGTTTAGGTAGATCTTTTGCGTTCATTTATAATAACCCTCAAAAGGTCACAGTCTACGGCTTGAATGTAAATTCTCATTCTAGCCTTCTAAAAATTGTAGTTTGTTTCATTGAACAAATGGGTCTATTGGTCGATTGACCTTAGGATTGAATATGTCCAATGCTAGTGGTTGCCATTAAACTCTTAGACGGTTAAGTCAAAAGTAAGAGCCCAAAGCTCTGATACCAATTGTTAGAACAAGGCAACCCAAGAGGGGGTGAATTGGGTCTTTAAAAAATAAATAACAATCTAAAAATCTTTTTTAAAACCCTTTTAATATTACAATCAAATAAAGCGAATTAAGCAAATATTAAAGCAATGCAAATATTAAAAGATGAGGGATAGAGAGATAGAACCGGACGCCTAGAATTTATAGTGGTTCGGCTTTTTCTTAGCCTACGTCCACTCCTCAAGTTCTTTTTTGAGTATTTTCACTATATAGAATACTTCACGGGCGTATTTTAAGCATTTACAATCTTCAAGACTTCGCTTGAATGAGCTGAATGTTTACGGGTACATTCACAAGCCTAACAGCTTCAAGAAGATCCGATGAAAATAAGCTCATGTTTTCTTCTAATCTCTCTTGAACTCTTCTTTGATGAGATTTCACTCAAAGGATAAAGGGTGACTCACCCTTGATTACAATAAATGAAGTGTATAAATGAGAATCACTCATTCTCTTTACAGAAAAGATTTATAATAAAAGAGAAAGTAAAGAGAGATGATGAACAAGAGCAGAAGATTCAGCAATAAATGAGTGCTTTGAGAATTCTGAGTTTAATTTAAGCAATAGAACAATAAATGTAGGTCTCTAATTAGAGTAAATGCTGAGAAATTACTCCTTATATAAGCTCTTGTGCATTCATGACCGTTGGAGGTAGGTGGAAGCAATAAATGCCAAAAATTCAGCCGTTGAGATCTGTCGTGAGTTTGAATTTTCGTCGCAGGTGTCGACACAAATCTCTTTAGTGTCGACACAAAATGTCGAGGGCAGGGTTCTTTAAGTGGTTGGGTCGACACAAATATTTTGAGAGGTCGGCACAATTTTACACGCTACCTTACCAATATCATGGTGTCGACACATTTGGATCTGGTGTCGACTCATTTGAAATTTCAGCATCTGGAGGAGCCACTTTGTGTCGACTCAACTTACCTTTTGTGTCGACACTAATTTTTGTAGGGAACCTCGGTTCTTTTGTATCGACTCATCTTCAGTTAGTGTCGACTCAAATACTCAAATGTATTTTCAAATCCGGGAGGAGGCACTTTGTGCCGACTGACGACTTCTTTGGTGTCGACACTAAGTTCTTCAGGCAGCCTCGGGACTTTTGTGTCGACTTATCCTTAGTTGGTGTCGACACCTTAAAAACTGCAGGTGGTCTCGGTTGTTTTGTGTCGACACAATTTTCATTTGTGCCGACCAAAACTTCCTGTTACCAAAAGTGAGGATCACTTTTGTATCGACATAAAACTGATTTGTGTCGACTCTTTTTGAGTCCTGAGAGTTTCGACTCTTTTGTGTTGACATAAAACTTGTTAGTATCGACACTAACATTTTGATACATGAAGATCAACTTCATATAAATGTTAGGGTATCAAACCATTTGATCAATGGGTGTTGATACACTTGATGAAATTCAAGTATACATTGCGTTAAAAGTATTTAACTTATTTTTCAATTGGTTTCAATACAAAATATTCACATTTAAGAATATGCGAGTGTTTTAATTCTTTTGAGAGTTAAGTCATTTCTTTTTGGCTAAAGGTATCAACTTAATTGTTAAAAATGTGTCAACACTTTCATTTTAAAAATATAAAATATTATCCATTTAAATCTATTTATTCTTAGAAAATAAATTATAAAAATCATCAAAATCAAAATAAAAAGCCTTTGGGCTAACAACCGAGAATATAGACCCATATAAGATCGCACCCTTTAATAAATCAAAATAATGAATATTAAATATGTGTAAATTTATAATAATTTTAGAATTAAGTGCATAAGCACTGTTCATAATAATCTTGGGGTGTGAATTAATTTATATAGTCAGTATAAAATTAATTACCCCAATGTATCCTGTTCAATACACACAAAGTGTACTAGCACAGAGAGTCGGAACAATAAACAACGCTATTATCTGTTCCCTATAACCAAAATAGGTCTATTAAAACTCTGTGCTACAGTCGTATAGATGGTATATTCATTTCTATCTAAACTGTGAACAAAAAATTTATATTCTGCAAAATCTAAAATTTGATCTTCTGTATGCAAGCCGTACTCTACACACCAGATTAAATACTATATAGAATAAAGGTTATCCATGCATAACATTTTAAAATGTTTTACACATACATTGCTCATAAAGATTCTCATAAAATGAAAAATTAATTTTATTAAAATAAGATTAAATACTAAAAACATGATTTTCAGTATACCGACCCTAACATTTTGTAGGCTAGTTCAGTTGTTTGTAGGTTCCTAACTCTTTTATTGTCTTCAGCCATCGTAGGTCGAAGAGGTTGAAAGCCTGAAATCCTTCATCCGTTCTAAGACAATAACGACTTCTTGTTGATTCTAATAATCTTCTGATCCCACCATTCTTTTTGCTCTGATGGTGAATCTTTGAAAAACTCCTACATCCTATCTATAGTTTCTAGAGAGGATTTCCTATAGACCGGCCTTCCCATTCCTCTGAAGGCCTGTCTAAACTGCTTCTGAATAATACCCATTATCTGTTCCTTGTTCAAGGATAAATTTTATTGATGTATAAGGTTGGAATTTTCAAAATTAATCTAATAACGCCCCCTAATTTTGCATTGGCTGATGTGAACAAAGGGTTCGGGTCTCTTTAACAGACAGGTGCTTGGCCGATGGGAAAAGAAGGAACACATTAATTATTGTCGTCACCTTCTTTTACCTCGTTCAGCCTATGACTCATCGGAGTCCCAATCTGCATGTTAGGATGCCCCTAGCGCAGAGCCATTGAAGGATGATCTTGGATGAAAAGTTGGAGGTAACTGGGGTGGTGGGGCTGTCCCACTATCTACTGATTTGCTACTCCACTATGAACTGTTGGGATCGGAGTTATCACCTTCTCATTGAGCAAAGCCAACATCTATATCATGGTCTAAGTTAGATCTAACAAAGACTGAAACAAAGATGCCGATAACTTTTTATTAGCTTCTAGAAAATATGCCTTTACACTCCAAGCCATGTTTTGCAGATTAGTACGCCGGGATGGACTACGTGGCAACTCAGCTTCAAAACTTTCTAGAGACGGACTTCCTGTGGTCAGGCCAACCATAGCTTTTCCTCGGCCTTTTCCTACCAAAGTACTTCTAAATAACACTTGAGCCCCACCGAGTGTGCCAAAAAATTATAGGCGTTCACGCTGAAAGTCGTCCAGGACTGAATGATATAGTGCGGGCTTGTCAGGACGAATACATCAATTTGTACTTGAGTTGTGCTGGTCTTGACTTCTAATACAGTCAAATTGTGTATAGCTCGAAGTAAAAGCTATTGGTTCAAATTTTGTCTCAATGAAGAGGACTTTCAATAAATAACCAAGTGTTTTTGATAAAATAACAAGAATAAACTTGCAAGAAAAAATATACGAAGATTGAAATGAATTCAAATGGAATTTTTCTAAGATCAATTGGAATATAAACAAAAGTTAAATTAGGAATTAAAGCTGAAACAAAGAATTTGAACTGAATAATAGAAATTGAAGATATAAAAAATACAAGATATGAATTTAAAGGAAGCTCAGAGCTTTGATGTGTGGTTGATGTGTGTTTTCCTCCCTACCTCTTTTTTATATTTATAGTGAATAACCACTTGTCCTACTTAGCTCCTTTTTTCCCTCCAAAGGCTAACTCTTTCTTTTAACTTATTCGTGAAGTAACACTTGTCACACGTTCCTATTATTTTACAAGCCCATTTTCTTTCTTCAGGTTGCGCAACAACAATAACTAATTTTTTCAACAATTGCCATGTGTCCCATTTCACAATTATTTTTTTTAATTTTTTACTCCACACTCATCCATTTTACTCTAAGTCAATAACAACTCCCATTTATTCTCTCTTCACGTTTATCTCAAATTACCAACTTTTTTTTTTAGGAATCTTCAAAATTCATTTTTATCCCTTGGTGTCAAATAAAAATTTTCAAATATAGTCCAAACAAATAAGATCAGTGACTAATATTTATTTATCAATTTAAATTGTAGTTTTATTTTTAAATATATGAACAGTTTATAATTTAGATCAATAAAAGAATGGGTATTATTAATTCACATTATTATTATGTAGGTGAACTAAATAATTCTCAGTCATTGAATGGTTTAAACAGGGAAGGACTTAGGATTTTAGTTTTAGGGCGGTGAGTATATACACTAATACTTTTTAAAAAAAATATAAACTATAACATTAATTTTTATCGACATAGAAGAAGAGAAATCCTATTCAATACGAGTACAAAAAATAACTTCTCTAAATTAATCAATCAACTTAAAATGAGGTATCTTGAGTTGTGTTTGATGCTATTTTATGTCACTAAAGGCATCTATGAAGGAAATGACACTAAAATTCCTACCAATATTTTTCTTAATGAAGTGATTAAGTAACTTACTAAAAAATCATCCTGTATCCTGTTGCATAGTTTAGTTTTAACAAATTTCACACCTAACACATTTTGTTGTAGCTATTAAAACTGGTAAAACTAATACAAAACAAATGAATTTATAAGAGAATAAATTGTTAACTTTATTATTTTTCGACACGTCACATAACTAAAAAATTGTTGACATGCCAATTATCAAACAATAAACTAATAAAAAAATCATCAATTAATATACAATTTATTTTATATAACCTAAAAATAAAAATATATTTTTTAGATTAAAGTCAATCACCCAAATCATAGAAAGAACTAATTTCATACATATAAAGAAAAATACACATATCAAGAAGAGTAAGAAATTACGTGTTCATGTTCTATTTGATATAGTTAGTGATCATTAGTGCAGCGTATTTGAGATAACCAGTGATTGAGGAAAATAGAAGGCTCCCAGAACCGTAATTAGTAATAACAAAATCCTAATAACTTATTTGGTTTAGATTGATTTATGTAGGTTAAAAATAGTAATAACAAATCTTACTAACTTATTTGAAATGTAGGAGATATACCGATTTGAAAATAAGAGCAAAAACTTAAAAAACCTGAAAAATGCCCACCAGATAGACCACTCGATTGGTCTTTTCCTGCTGGCAGCAATTTTAACCTGCAATAGAAAAATTGCAACATTGCCATAACTCCTCTATGGACCGCTCGATTGGTCTGGATTCAACTTGAAAATTTTGATATTTTAGTACACCAAGGCCCATCCAAACCTATTTTCAAATAGAAGGGAGTACTCGGTTCATTGAAAAACATAGAATTTAATAAGAAAAGAAGTTCAAGTTTTATAAATTAAAAGATTTCACATACAAACTCATCCAAATTCAATGAATTCTTCAAGATTTAACTCAAAAACATCCACTTGGGGGTTCTCCTCATCAACATACATTCAATCAATATAAGTGTTTGGCCTTATGGCCATCCAACACTTAGAAGTTTAATTAAAAAACAAATCAAAGTCATTACATGCCCCAAGTTTCAACAACATAACTACAAAACTTCTTTTCTTGCTATTAGGCCATGGAATCGCCTCCAACACCTGAAAATGTTATTCAAACGCTGTGAGCTGAAACTCAACAGAAAAAGACCAATCATGAATGAATGCAAGATTTGCAAAAGGCAATTTATGTGACTATCGAAACACCTATGTGTCACGCTCCAAATTCGGAGATTTGACCGGCTGTAGATTATGGGACTTGGCCCAATAGGGATAAAAGTTTAAAAATTAAAACAAATTCTACGAACCATAAAAGTACTAAAAAATATTACAAAATTGAACAAAATAGTGATTCAAACTGTATAAAATATTCTGTGGGTCACAATCGCCCACTAAAATAACCAGTCATATACAAGTCAATCGAAATTTATTTTAAATTTTAACAAAATATGCAAGATAAATCCTAAGAGGTCATTAGTATTGGGTCCCAAGACACAACAGAGACCTCTACTAGTCTTGTTAGGCAACTCAAGAAGGGGGTGAATTGAGTTTTAAAAATAATAAAAACTATTTTAAAAACTTATTTCAAAACTTTTTAATTTCTTAAACAAATATAAAAAGTATATCAAGAAATAAAGTAATGAAGAAATTAAAGAGGTTAGGGAGAGAGAAAATGAACTGGACACTAAGATTTATAGTGGTTCGACTTCTTCCAAGTTTACGTCCACTTCTCAAGACTCCCATTGAAAATTTTTACTAAGATAGAATGTTTCACGGGCGCATTCAAAACCTTTTACAGTCTCAAGAAGATCCTACAAAATAGCCTATGTTTTTTTCTAATCTCTCTTGAGCTCTTCTTTAAAGAGTATCACTCACTCTCTTAAAGGATCAATTGTGACTCATCCTCTATTACAATAAATGTATGAGAATCAAAGATTCACTCACTCACTCACTCACTCTTTTTACAAATGATTGGAAATAAATGAACAAAGAGAGAGAAATTAACTGGATGAGTTTAATGACCAGTAAATGCCTTCAGGAAGATTTGAGCTTTTGATTCAAGCAATAGAATAGTGTCCAGATCTTCTAAGTTTTGAAAATTAACTCCTTATATAGCCTTCTGAAGTAAATGACTGTTGATGGGTTGGTGGAGGTAATTAATGCTCTGAAATCCAACCGTTGGAACCAGTGCGAGATTTGAAATATGTCATAGAGGTCAACACAAAGTCATTTGGTGTCGACTCAAATATTTAGGGCTTGATTCTTCAAGTGATTGTGTTGACTCATTTCTTCAATGGTGTTGACACAAATTTTACATCTTTCTCATCCACACGATGGTGTCGACTCATGGAGCTTTTGGTGCTGACTTAATCATTATTTCAATTTTTTAGGAGAGACTTTTAGTGTCGACTCATATCGTCTTTGGTGTTGACTCTTTTTGTTTGGAAAGCTACTGGAATTTAGGTGTCGACTCATCTTCGTTTTGGTGTCGACTCATAAAATTGCAGTCAGCCTTGGTAGTTTTAGAGTTGACTCATTTTGATATGGTGTCGACTCAAAAAAGTGCAGACGGTCTCAGTTGTTTTGGGATTAACTCGAAGTCGTTTGGTGTCGACTCAAATAGCTTGTTTCCGTAGAAAACTTTTGTGTGGACTCATAAACCTTTGGTGTCGACCCATTTGAATTGGAGTCCGGAATTGTCTTGAAACTCTGGTGTCGACCCATTTAGCTTCAGTGTCGACTCATTTTACCCGAAGTTAGGAATCTGATAGATTACTTGGTGTCGACTCAAATGGCGTTAGTGTCAACCCAAAGTGGATTTTGGTCCAGTACTAAAGGTGCCATCCCAAACTAATTTGGTATCGACTCAAACGAGTACCTAAAACATATAAGAAAAACACGTTAAGGTGTCGACTCGATTTCTTAATGGTGTCGACACACTTGAGAGTTTCAAGCGTACTTTGCCTTTAGGTGTCGACTCAAATATTAATTTGTGTCGACTCAAAATGTTTTTTGGCAGAACATTTAGTATCAACCCATTTGATGCAAAGAGTCAGCACAAATGGCTTAAGGTGTTAACTTATTAGTCATGTAGTGTCAATACTTACCTTTTTGAACATATTAAAATATAATATTTTAAAATTAATTTAATTAAAAAAATGAATTATGAAAATCATCAACATCTAATTAAAAAGTCATTGGGCTAACAATCTCCCATTTTTTAATGATTACAACATTTTTTAGAAAATATTTAAAAAAAATTTTAACAACAGTTCTCCCTTTATCACCATGCCTTTAAACAAAAATAGCAATTACAACAATAAAGCATTCAACAACAGTGTAAAACACATGTTCAAGAGAATTTTCAATTTTCAATTTTAATTTAAAAACATTCTGAATTCATTAAGATATGTGCATCAAATTAGCACAAACTCAACACATAATAGGTTCACTATATCAGTTTGATCAATTCATATGTGCAATATGTTTAAAATTCCAAGCAATGACACATTTAAGTACAAACCAGCAGTTCAAAAAGATTTTCAAACATTAATTAACAACTGATATGCAATAGGGATATGGCATTCACATTTCATAAGATTTTCAAAAAACTAATACTCAATAGAGAAATGTTTTCATCCACAAAAAACAGACTGTATGTTTTCATCCACCAAAAAAAAAAAAAAACAGACTGTATGTTTTAAGTTTACATCTTCTCCTTCAATCAAAACACAACAACAAACAAAAACTTCTAAACTTCTTCTTTCTTCTCCCCTTCACTTCTTTCTTCTCCCCTTTTGGAATCATCAAGATCAGATGTCATCGAACTATTTTTTATTTTGTTTCTTATCTTCGATCACTTTCCTTTGTTCATATGCACATTCTTTGGAGGCTCTTTATCTCTCAGATGTCTTCTCTTGTTCTTCAAGGGCTGCAAATATGCCTGCCAAAGCCAATTTTGCCTCTCGCCTCAATCGAGCTTCTTTCTCTTCTTTGGTTTCCTTAGGCTTAAACTGTTTAGTCCAAACTTCTTGAATCCATTTTAGGTGTTCTTCAACCTTTTTGAAATTTTGCTGGACAGCAATGACTACTCATTTGTCGTATTCCTTCTTTATTTGCTTAAGAATGGCAATGTTGGCCTTCACAATGGATACAACACTGTCATTCATTGTCTTGCTCATTGATATCCCATCATCACAAGTATTTTCAACTTCCCTTCGCAGAATACGGTTGATTTTGTCAAGATGTTTAACCTTATCTGAGATGGAGGACACTTTACAACTGATGTCAAAATGATCTGCCTCAACTTTCGCTTGAAAGGATGCCACAAAAGTAGTCATTCCCTTGACAAGAGAGACAAGCTTAGCAAACTCTTGAGAGGAAGGACCAACTAGTGGAGCAAATGCAGAGGCAACAGAAGGAGAAGAAGGAGGAGGAATAAAAGAGGAGGAGGGGCCAGGAATCTTAGTCCTAGTACGAGGAGAAACAGGAGAACCAGAAACAAAGAGTATGAGGTAATGGCACGAGCAGCGAGAGGAAGAGGGGCCCTATTGAATGATGGTGTAGCATGGGAATGAGATGCAAAATTTTTACGTTTAGTGGACCAAACACCATCAACCTTTGAAATCTGCATGTGTTTCAAGGTGGACTGTCTATATAAGTCATGTATTGAAAAGGGAATCCCATTTTCAGTGGACAGGTCAACATAAAAGTGCCAAAACACAAGGGTCAAGAACATGGCATGGGGAATGGAGGAATTGGACTTGGAATGAGATTGATGCATATATGAAATAAACAGATAGTCAAGATCAAGTCTTTTTCCTTCTAAGATGCACCACATAATGAAAACATACATAAAAGTGACATTACCAAATTTTTCAGATTGGGACAAAAAAATGTGATTGACAAAATGATGCAAAATTCTCATTTCAGGATTGAGAGAGTTGGCTTCAAGTGGCTTGGAAGGGTCAACCTTTTCGAGTTCAAAAATTTACTTCACTGCCTCATGAAAAGAGAAACCGTCAATAGTTTTCTTCTTCTTGTTGCAGGGAACGAATAATCGACCCTCAGGGAGACCGAGATTATCATTCAAAGTCTTGGAGGTCAAAGAAATGTCCACACCATTTACCCAAGTGGTAATGGTCATGTCATTTGGGTCAATGATTTTGAAATGGGCGTAGAAAAGTTTGACAAGGGTGGGATAATAAGGTTCATGAATTTCTAATAAATCCTTCCATCCAAGGTCCGTGAACCATTCAGAATATTTCATATCAATAGAATCGAAAAATCGAAAGTCTATAGAGCGACCTGGGATTACCTTGCGATTGACGAAAGATTGGAAGTACAGATTCTTGAACTTCGAGTACTGAAACTTGAGAGAAGGTTCGATTAGAGGGATGGTTAAAGGTCCGACCTTGGCTTTCTTCGATTTCTTCTGCTTCAACGGCCTAGGGGTTGACGGCTCTCCGGTGGGGCATTTGCTTCCCTTACCCATTGTTTTTTGTGGCATCGATGGTGGTAGAGAGAGGTGAAGAGATGAAGAAAAAGGGAGGAGTCGACTCTAGGGTTCGTCGATGAGAAACGAAGGAGGAGGAGACGAACAGATGTTTTGAAAGCAAACAATTTTGAGCGTGAATGAAAAAGAGGGAAAAACGTCCTATATATAAACTCTATGAATTGTGTCAACACTATATGAAATTGAGTCGACACTTTTCACGCGACATTGGGGGTGTCCAAAGATAAAAATTGTGTCGATACTATTTACCAGGGTGTCGACACCTTCGGCTCATTGAGTCGACACTCTTCTTAAACAAGTCGGCCCAAATTTTACCGAGAGCAAGAGAAACGAATTGAGTCAACACTATATAGCTGGGATCAACACTTTTAATAAAATGTGTCGATATTATATAGTTTTGAGTCAACCATTTCACACATGTGTTGACCCTTTTTATCATTGAGTCAACACTTTTCACACATCAAAATAAAGCATGAAAAACATTTGATATACACTGAACATGCATTATTAGTATGGCATTCAAGTATCAATTTGGAGCACATAGTATACCAAGTTCTCTTCTGATATAACATAATCTTTCTTCATTTAAAAGTTTTGTGAATATATCAACAAGTTGGTAGTTGGTGCCTACAAATTCAAGTTCTATGTTGCTTTTTGAACATAATCTCTAATAAAGTGATGTCTAATCTCAATATGCTTTGTTCTTAAGTGTTGTATAGGGTTATTTGATATGTTTATGGCATTAGTATTATCACATTTAATGGAAATATGATATAAACTTGTACCATAGTCTTCTAGTTGTTTCATCCAAAGAACCTATGCATAATAGCTACCAGCTGCAATGTACTCAATCTCAGCTATAGATAAGGCTACTGAGTTTTGTTTCTTACTAATTCATGACATTAAAGAGTGTCCTAAAAATTTACATATTTCACTTGTACTCTTCCTATTAATTTTACAACCAACAAAGTATATATCAGAATAGCCATATAGCTCAAAGGCTATTCCTCTAGGATAGAATAATCATAGATTTTGTGTACCTAAAAGGTATCTAAAGATGTGCTTAACAGTAGTCACATATGATTCTTTAGGATTGGCTTGAAATCTAGCACACATGCATACAGTAAACATGATATCTGGTCCACTTACAGTTAAGTAAAGTAGAGATCTAATCATACCTCTATATCTCTTTTCTTCTACTGTTTTACCATTTTTATCTTTGTCAAGCTTTGTTGAAGGACACATTAGAGTTCTCATTGGTTTTACCTTTAGCATATCAAACCTCTTTAACAAATCTCTTATGTACTTAGATTGGTTGATGAAAATTCCATTTTGTATTTGTTTAATTTGAAGTCCAAGAAAGTAATTGAGTTCTCCCATCATACTCATCTCAAATTCTCCCTACATACACTTAGTAAAGTTCTTGCAAAGAGATTCATTAGTTGAGCCAAAGATAATGTCATCTACATATATTTGGACAACAAGCATATCTTTTTCTTGAGACTTGATAAAAAGAGTCGTATCAATTTTTTCTCTTGAAAACTCATTTTCAATCAAGAATTTACTAAGCCTTTCGTACCAAACTCTTGGTACTTGCTTCAAACAATAGAGAGCCTTAGTAAGTTTATAAACATGATTTGAAAAATCAAGATTTTTAAAATCATGAGGTTATTTCACAAAAATTTTCTCCAAAATAAAATTATTTAAAAAGGCACTCTTGACATTCATTTGATAAAGTTTGAAATTTTTGAAGTATGCAAATGCAAGCAACATCCTAATGATTTCAAGTCTAACCACATGAGAAAAAGTTTCATCAAAATCAATACCTTCTTCTTGATTATAACATTGGGCTACCAATCCAGTTTTGTTCCTAAAAACTACTTCATTCTCATATATTTTATTTTTAAAAATTTATTTTGTACCAATGATGGAGTATTCCTTAGGTCTTGGGACTAAAATTCAAACTTTGTTTCTTTCAAATTAGTTAAACTCTTCTTGCATAGTCAAGATCCAAAACTCATCATTTTTAGCTTTCTCAACATATTTTGGTTCAGTCTGGAAAAGAAATGCTAAATTACGATAAACATTATGTAGAGAGAATCGAGTCTTAATACCTTGAGATGGGTCAAAAATGATCAAGTCTTTTGGTTGACCATGAGCATATCTTCATTCCTTAGGTGAATCTGAATTTTTTTGATTTGAAGCACAATCAGCCTATTGGACTTCATTTTGCTGTGCATTTGTAGCTTTCTTATGGTTTGGTTCTTCTTGGTCTTTGATAAAGATATCCTCAAAATCTTTTTCTATGTCAACCAAGTTATCTTGACAAAATTTCTTAGAAGAACGTAAGTTAACTTCATCAAATACAACATGTATAGATTCTTCAACAACTACGATCTTTTTGTTGAAAACTCTATAAGTTTTACTAGATATAGAATATTCAAGAAAAATACTTTAATCAGATTTTGTATCGAACTTGCTCAAAATTTATTTATTGTTATTTAAAATTAAACATTTGCACCCAAAGGCACGGAAGTAATTGATGTCAGGTTTTCTTTCATTCCATAGCTCATATGGGATTTTTTTGAGATAAGCTCTAATCATGGCTCTGTTCACGATATAATAAGATGTCTTTATAGGCGTGGTCCAAAAGTATCTTAGTAGATTATTTTCACTGCGCATGGTTTTAGCCATTTCTTCCAAAGTCCTATTCTTCCTCTAAAAAGTTCTATTTTGTTGAGGGGTTCTAGGAGTAAAGAAGTTATGCTCAATACCACTTTCATCACAATTATTTTTAAAAATTTTGTTCTCAAATTCTTTACCATGATCACTTCTGATATTTGTAATTTAAAAATATTTTTTATTTTGAATTCTCCAAGAAAAATTTACAAAAGAGGCAAAGGATTTATCCTTATGAGCTAATAATAACATCCAAATGTATCTAGAAAAATTATCAACAACAACAAAAGCATATTTTTTGCCTCAAATACTAAGGGTTCTTATTGGACCAAATAAATTCATGTGCAATAGCTGTAAGGGCCTAGAAGTAGAAATCACATTTTTTGATTGAAAAGAATTTTTAACTTGTTTGCCTTGTTGACATGTATCACAAATTTTATCTTTTTTAAATTTAATTTGATGTAAACTAATCACCAACTCTTTTTTTAAAAGTTTTGAAATCAAGTTCATGTGTGCATGTCCAAGTCTTTTATGCCACAACTAACTATTATCACTCAAGACGGCTAAGCACTTAGTATTATTTTTGAAAATGTCATTTAGATTGAAAATGTAAAAATTTTCATACCTATGGCCCTAAAAAATAACTTTGTTGCCAATTGAGTATTGAATAACACATTTAGCATGATCAAGGACAATCTTGTGGCCTTTGTCACAAAGTTGGCTCATGCTAAGAAAGTTATGTTTTAAACCATCAACAAGTAAAATATTTTCAATAGAATGAGAAAGAATTTTACTAATACAACTAATTCCTATGATTTTGCCCTTCATATTATCACCAAACGTCACAAATTCACTATCTTTAGGCTTGAGGGATGCAAACATTAACTTGTCACATGTCATGTGTCTTGAGTAGGCACTATCAAGGTACCACATCCCCTCCTTGAATGAGGAGTTGAGACACACCTACAAATGCAATCAAGTTTTGATTTTTAGTACCTAGACTTTCTTGGGTCCTTTGGTATTAGTTCCATGTGGGTGTGTTCCCTTTAAAATCTAAACTCTCTTGACAGGTAAATCAAGAGATTTTCTATGTAGACAATGTGTGACAGTGTGCCCATGCTTATAACAATGAAATCAAGTTGCATTTAAGTGATTTGAGAATACTTTGACAAAAATGTTGTTCAAGAACTTATGTTTCTTCTTTGATTGATATCCAATCTCAGCCTTATTAAAAACACATTTTTGCATACCAAGAAGTTTGTCCAAGTTTTTTTTTCAAGTGTAAACTTATGAACAATTTTTGTAAGGTCTTCAATATTTTCTTTTAAAACTTGATTTTCATCATTTAAAGATAAAATCTGTTTTGTTAGCAAAGTTTTTCTTCTTTTAATGTTTCAACATCATAGGATGAGAAAAGAACCAACTTTTTAATAATGAAATTCTCAGCACCTATTTTTCTCAATTCATTATGCAAATCTTCAAATGCAATTTGAAGTTCTTCTAAGAAAAATGGATCATTAGTTATCTCATCATCTTCTTTGGCTATGAGGCAAAGATTAGCAACTTTATTTTTTTTTCATTCTCGGAGTTGCTATCATCACTCTCACCCCATGCAGCTAGCATAACCTTCTTGAATCCCTTCTTGAAGTACTTCTTGAGTTGGGGACACTCGGCTTTCACATATTTAGGCTTCTTGCATTCATAACATATAATCTCATCTTTCTTGTGATTATTCTTGAAATTAATAAACTCGCCCTTGAACTTGTTGAGTTCTCCTATGTGCCCATCTTTTTTGAAAAATCTTCTTCTTCCTTATTTCTTATGTCTAAGGAACTTTTTGAATTTTCTTGTAATGAGGGCTAGATCTTTATTTTTGTCACTAGTGGAATCTTTATCAGATTTCTCGTCAAGAGTGCACGATTTGCAGGCAATGCCCTTCTTCTTTTTGTTGTTATCTTCATCATCCACCTTGATGTTCATCTTATGAGTCATGAGTGATTTAAGAAGCTTTTCCAAACTAAGTATATTGAGGTCCTTAGCTTCTTGAATGACAGTGACTTTAGCTTCTCAACTTTTAGGCATTCACTTAAGAATTTTTCTTACCATCTCTAAATTAAAATAGATCTTCCCAAGAGATTTTAATATATTTATAATATCAGTGAATCTAGTAAATATTTTAGAGATAATTTTATCATGCTTCATTTTAAATAATTCATAATTATGAACTAGCATACTTATCTTAGATTCTTTAACTTGGTTGGTTCCCTAATTGGTAACCTCAAGTCTATCCCAAATCTCCTTTGTAGTATCACAGGTGGAGATCTTATAGAATTTATTGGGGTCAAGAGAGCAATACAAAAAATTCAGTCTTGGTATTTTTTTGAATCTCCCTTATGCCATTCTTAGTCTATTCATTTTCAGGTTTAGGAACAATAGCTCCTTCAACGGTCTCGGTAGGTCTTTTGGATCCATTCATGATAACCCTCCATAGGTCATAGTCTATGGTTTAAATGTAAATTCTCATTCTAGCCTTCCAATAATTATAATTTATTTCATTGAACAAAGGGGTCGATTGGTGAACTGACCTTTAGATTGAATAGGTCCAATACTAGTGGCTGCCATATAAACTCTTAGACGGTTAAGTCAAAAATAAGAGTCCAAACTCTAATACCAATTGTTTGTCCTAGGCAACCCAAGAAGGGGGTAAATTGGGTTTTAAAAATAATAAAAACTATTTCAAAAATCTTTTTTAAAACTTATTAATTCCTTAAAAAAACATAGTAAGCATATCAACAAATAAAGCAATGAAGAAATTAAAGAGGTTAGGGAGAGAGAAAATGAACCGGACACTACGATTTATAGTGGTTCAACTTTTTCCAAGCCTATGTCCACTCCTCAAGATTCCCTTGAGAATTTCCACTAAGAAAGAATATTTTACGGGCGCATTCAAAGTCTTTTACAGCCTCAAGAAGATCCTACAAAATAATTTTTATTTTTTCTAATTTCTCTTGAACTCTTCTTTAAAGATATCACTCACTCTCTTAAAGAATCAAGGGTGACTCACCCTCTATTACAATAAATATATGAGAATCAAAGATTCACTCACTCACTCTCTTTACAAATGATTGAAAATAAATGAACAAAGGGAGAGAAATTGAATGGAAGAGTTTAATGACCAGTAAATACTTTCTGGAAGACTTGAGCTTTTGATTCAAGCAATAGAATAGTGTCCAGATCTTCTAAGCTTCAAAAATTAACTCCTTATATAGCCATCTGAAGTAAATGACTGTTGGTGTGTTGGTGGAGGTAATTAATGCTCTAAAATTCAACCGTTGGAACCAGCGCGAAATTTGAAATCTGTCGCAGGGGTTGACACAAAGTCATTTGGTGTCAACTCAAATATCTAGAGCTTGGTTCCTCAAGTGATTGTGTTGACTCATTTCTTCAATGGTGTCCACACAAACTCTGCATCTTTCTCACCCACACAGTGGTGTCGACTCATGGAGCTTTTTGTGTCGACTCAATCATTACTTCAGTTTTCTAGGAGAGACCTTTGGTGTCAACTCATATCGTCTTTGGTGTCGACTCTTTTTGTCTGGCAAGCTACTAGAATTTAGGTGTCAACTAATCTTCGTTTTGGTGTCGACTCATAAAATTGCAGTCAGCCTCGGTAGTTTTAGAGTTGACTCATTTTGATTTGGTGTCAACACAGAGAAGTGCAGACGGTCTTAATTATTTTGGGGTCGACTCGAAGTCATAAACCTTTAGTGTCGACCTGTTTGAGTTGAAGTCGGGAATTGTCTTGAAGCTCTGGTGTCGACCCATTTAGCTTTGGTGTTGACTCATGTTACCCGAAGTTAGGAATTTGATGGATTACTTGGTGTCGACCCAAAGTGGATTTCGATCCAGTACTAAAGGTGTCGACCCAAACTAGTTTGGTGTCGACTCAAACGAGTACCTAAAACATCTTAGACAAACAAGTTAAGGTGTCGACTTAATTTCTCAATAATGTCGACACACTGAGAGTTTTAAGTGTCCTTTGCCTTTAGGTGTCGACTCAAATATCAATTTGTGTCGATTCAAAATGTTCTTCGACAGAACAATTAGTGTCAACCCATTTGATGTAAAAAGTCAGCACACATGACCTAAGGTGTCGACTCATTAGTCTTGTAATGTCAATACTTACCTTTTTAGAAACATTAAAATATAATCTTTTTAAATCAATTTAATTAAGAAAATAAATTATGAAAATCATCAAAATTTAATTAAAAAGCCCTTGAGCTAACAAGTCTTTTTATTGATGACCAAAAAATATTTAAAATAACGTCAGTCGATGGCTCGGTGAATGGTAAGCATATATAGTATAATACAGTTCTAAAATAGAAAGTCCAAAATATCTATAATTGAAACATAAGCATGGTATACAATGCAGTATAAAATCACATACTAGTATAAAAATTCTATCTTTTTTTGTTAAATTCACATTTTTCCATTAAATACCATTTATGAATAAATTCACCCAATTTCAAAACCAGTAATAAGTACCCAATATATCAAATTTCATCATAATAATAACAAACATTACAATGATGATAACACATGATCATCTATAATCCGTGGGAACCATAAATAAAATAATCCATGCTGAATAAAATAAGCTTAGGGCATCCCCACCACGGAGTAGCGTGAGTCTCTTCTCTGAAATGATCCGGTTAAGATCACCAGACATCACCGGGCTATCCCTTAAACCGTTGAATACCAGAGTTATCACGAAAGTAAGACCGGGCCTTTTTTCTAGTGACCCGTCATCTCCGTAGAAGGTGTGTCCCCTATACTTTTAATATGGTCTCAAAATAGAATCTCATAAAACACACTATATAAATGTGAACAAAAAGTTTTACGAAACATATGAATGAATCAAAATAGCTTCTATGCCATGAAGTTTGTATCACAAATTTATATCTTTATACTGAAAAGAATTTTTAAAATTGCTATTTGTTTTTCAAAAAATCATTTAGGGGTAGGGGCAATTTTAAAAAGATACGTACTATGGTAAACTACTCACCTGAATTTGAAGAATATATTACATATAAATAAAATGAATCGGCCACCAGAATTATGCAAATATATATATAAAAAAATTATTATCTATTAATGTCAACTCGAACAATATTTAAATACTAAGCTAACCCCCATTAATATTTGATTTGTACTAATTCTATTCTATTTTAATAGTTATTTTATTATATATATATATATATATTAAAATATTTAATATATTTGACACCATTAGTTATTTCAATTTAGATTTAATTAATAACATATTAAAATATTATAATATTCGAGTTTAGACCATTAATTACACATTTTTTTATTAACTTACTATACTTTTATTATTTTTTATTTCCTTTTAAAGATGTTTATTTATTTATATTTAATATTTCATATTCCATGACATTAAGTCGATTACTAATCTCGAGTTTCACTCAAATAATGGATATTAAATATTATAATAATTGAGCTAAGTTTTTGCTGCTAGTTAATTATATAATTGTTTGATTTTAATTAATTTAATATATATATATATATATATATACACGCGCGCACACACACATTTTCTTTTCTCACTAAAATTAAATTATTATTTTAATACAAAATTTAAGTAAATTAAAATTTTACCCAGATGCGTAATTTTGACCCGACCCGATCGTAGCTCAAGCAGGCCAAGCTCGACCCAAGCCCAGTGGGCTCCCGCGAGAAGTTTGGGCTAGGCCAGGCCGAATTTTTTGGAAGGAAGGGTAGGCCCAGACTCAGGGGTAGGGGACTCGGGCTCGGGCCACTTTCTTTTTGTTCTTTTTTTTGTTTTATGTTTTTTTTATAGAATTGTTGACTTGTTGTATAAGACTATAAATTATTAAATTTATACTTTATAATTTATTATAAGTTTATTTATTAGTTTATTGTTTTATTATAAATTTATAACTTTATAAGTTTGTTAGTTACTTAGTTTATAAGTTTATAGT
>JAULJZ010163793.1:0-26101 GCA_032270985.1 Heliamphora pulchella | reverse complement strand
TAATAAATGCACAATTTTTTCTCCAGCTTTTCAGCTAAGGTAGTGATTAAAGGCATTTATTTATTTTATTTTTTGTTCTACAGTTTTCAAAAAATAACAATTTATTTCGATTAAACATTTTTTTATTTAATTAATTCACAAAACAAAATTAATTCTCACGTTTTTTCAGGATATCTAATTTTTTTAAAAAAATTATCTTAAACGTGATATTTTATAAAATTAAATAAAATATCTAAAGTTTTTTTATTTAATTAAAATTAATTAATTCAAAAATTTTAATTTTATTTTCTATTACAAAATATTTTAATTAAAACTGAATTTTCGAATTAATTAAATTAGCAGGATAAATAAAACAGATATGCAATCATCCATGCAATTCATATATATATATAAACACGATATGCATATATCCTGATTTTATTATCCAAGTGAAACGTTGAAGCGTTTCAGTCTCCTGAAGAGGATAAGCTGTAATAATCCTCTTTTATCTCTGATTTCTGTGTCTTGATTGCATCAATATTCCCTGACACTATCTGATATATCAATATATATCATATCAGTCTTGTATATATCAGAATATACATCAAAAACCAAGGAGAGAAAAAGTCGACGAAACCACCAGCCACTGGCGGCACCACCTTGCCGCCACCTTCAGGCGGCTTCTGCCGTCTTATTCGAGCTCCGTTTTTTACCAGCTTTATACCGTTAGAAAGCTCTCAAAATATGAGATTTTTCTGTCAAAAAAACTGCTCAAAACCAGTATGGAAAACAGCCGAAAAAATGGCCTGAACCTCAAAAAATGCTATTGCCCGCCACAGCACTTCGCTGCCAAATTTCTGAGACTTTTTGAACCTCTTTTCGAACTCAATTTTCGACGTACTTTATATCAAAAATAAGCTCTCGAAAATTACTATTTTTTTATAAAATAAATCTGCTCAAAAACAGCCCAGAAAACTACTGAAAAAATTGCCCAAAGCTGCTGTCGCCGTACCCCAGCGCCGCTGCCTGGAACCGCCAACTTCCAAAAGCCGTTCTAACCTCATCTGAACTCTGTTCTCAACGTTATTTATACTGTTGGAAAGTTCTCGAAAAGTAAAATCTTTCTGTCATAAAAATTTCTCAAAAACAACCCAAAAAATTGTGAGAAAACAGCCTAAAAGCTGTTGTCACCAGGTACCGCTGCCGTAGGCCTGTTTGCCGCCTGTTTGGATTGTGATTTTGGACCAGTTGTTTTTAGTTTTTGACAGTATTTTGAGGAATGTTTTACTACTATTTTATGTTTAAAAAAATACCCAAAAAATAGTCCCAAAAATGGCCCAAAAAATCATAAAACCCGTCGCCGAACCACCGCCACAAAGCCGCCAAAACAGGGCTGTTTTCGTGATTTTTCCTCATTGTTTTTGACTGTTTTTAATGCTGTTTTTTATTCATAAACACTGCAGAAAAACTTACCCAAAAAAATCGTTTAAAACTATTAAAAACTTACCGCGATCCGTGGCCTGTAAAAACCCGAACCACCACCGGTGCTACCTCCGTTCTTCGTGTATGTCCAACCTATTCTTAAATACTCTAAACAGATATTTTAAAAATAAAAACTAACTATTACATTGATCCTATGTTCCGAATGCTCACATTCGATCTATCACGGTCAATCCCCGTGATTAAAAAATAATCATCATTCACACCATTCAATCAAACATGAAAATTAAATGACGATCCTAAAATCGGGATTAGAACGCCTGCAAAACAAAGTTAGCAATAGTTCTAAAATTACCTGGCCCCAATAACCGAAAATAAAAAATAAAAAGGCTCTGATACCAATTGTTAAAGGCAAGACTTCCAAGATTTTTGTTTTTGCAAACGATTAACGAAAACAATTAATTGAATAGGCAAATGCCAAAACGGGCTCCAGATAAGATTTTTAATGACAAACGATCAAAATAAAATCCATGCATCCAAAGTTAATTTGGAAGATTACCTTTTTACCGGTCGAATCTTCAACTACGATTAGCGAATTATGACAAGTTATAATCCTCCGAGAACTCGTACCGACAGAACCAGGGCAGCGTTAATTTTAGAAGACAAGTTATGAAACTGGTTCAGCCTACCTGCATATTTATAGGGTTACAGCAGGGACCTAAAAAGTAATTATGAGTAAGACTTCCAATGGAACACATACACGTATAAGCGATTTTTGCAATTAAGTAAACGTCATAGCGGTATCTGCAATTATGGAAGACTAGCAGCAGTTTCTAAAATTTTCATAAAATACTAAATTACATTTTACACTACTAAAAAACTATAATTGCACTTTGACCCATAATCTCAAGACCATATAGCATTGAGCTCCTATTATTAAATGCTTAACATTTCTTCCCACGTTAAGATTATTGATACCTGCCAATTAAATTTAATTACTAACAATTTAATTTAATCGGCATCTTAATATTTCTTAAACCCATTCGCTTAACTTATTTGATCGTCGGATAATCAAATCCACCTATAGGGTTTGACCCGGTCAAAACTTACAAGCTTCCTTAAGGGGGTATCGTCAATCCTGATCTTTCGGGATGTGAATTCCGTCAATAATTAATATTTATCATATAAATAATACCGCTATCCAACTCATCGAGAATATAGACCCATATAAGATCGCACCATCTAATGAATCAAAATAATGAATATTAAATATATGTAAATAAATAATTATTTTAGGATTAAGAGAATAAGCACGATTCATAATAACCTTGGGGTGTAAATTAATTTATATAGTCAGTATAAAATTAATTACCCAAATGTCCCGTTCAATACACACAAAGTGTACTAGTACAGAGAGTCGAAACAATAGACGACGTTATTATCTGTTCATGTAACCAAGATATGGCTACTAAAACACTGTAGTACAGTCGTACCGATGGTATGTCCATTTTTATCTAAATTGTGAACATAAAATTTATATTCTGCAAGAACTTAAAATTTGATCTTTTGTGTGTAAGCCGTACTCTACACACCATATTAAATACTATACAGAATATTGGACATCCATGCATAACAAAGAAATGATATACATACATTGCTCATAAAGATTCTCATAAAATAAAAAATTAATTTTATTAAAATAAAATTAAATACTAAAACCATAGTTTTCAGTATACCAACCCTAATACTAAGGTCTCCTATGAGCTTTCACATAAATAGCCAATGTTTGTGAACTTACATAGGTCTTAGACTCAATACACTTGATGAAATTCTTCGAGTCCTTCAAGTCCTTTTGTTGTCTTTTGGTTTTTCTCTTGCTCCATGGATCTTAGCCATTTAAATATGATCTTCATGCTTCATGGCTTCTATTTTGCTTTCTCAATTGTGCTTGTGATGTTAAATTCTTGTGAACACACTCAATTTGCACAATTAGAAACTTTGGTTTGTTATCATCAAAATAGGATGAAACCTAATTAGGCCAACAATCTCTCCATTTTTTATGATGACAAACAAAGAGTAAAATGAGATTGCCTTAACAAGGCTCCCCCTCACAATATGCATATAACCAAGATTTTTAGAAAATATAAAACAATTAATTCATGGACTTTGAATTTTTAAGTGATAGACATTTAAGCATATTTTGACCAATAAGTGTGATAAATTGCATTTCTATGATATAATTTATTAAGGCATATATGAGCAATTTAATACAAAGCCTCCCCCTGTTTGACATATCAAAAAGAATGTAAAAATGATATATATGTTAAACCAAGCATTCTCCCCCTGTTGACATTTTCAAAACATTTGAAGCATAAGCTCTTCCCCTTTTTACATATCAAAAAAAATTTAATCATTAAGTTCAGTATAGACTCTCTTTTTCTTATATCAAAATGAATGTTAAAAAATAATATTTATTTTGCTCAAACATTCTCCCAATTTTGACATCATCGAAAAGTAGAAGCGCAACGATGAAATTTATTTAAAAAATATTTTTTTCACTCATTGATATAGTATCATTTTGACATTAGACAAGATATCAATTGTTAGAAAACCAATTGTCAAACTAATACCAATTGTATTGGTAAAGGAATACCAATTGTTAAGAATTCTCCCCCTTTTTTGAGAAAATTATGTAAAAATATCATTTTGACACTAAGCTGGAATATAAGATGCATTCAGTTAAAAACTTTTCATAAAAGCACTTTTAAGGCGTCAAAATAATTTGTGAAGCATGAGTAAATAATATGCAAATGATTTCTAAAGTAACTATTTGTGCATAGGTTAAAACCTTGTGCCATAACTTAAAACTTTTAAGACAACAATAATGCATATACATTCGAATCAATAAACCTATGATTTCACTTTCATAATATCTTTCATATTAATACCAATTGAAATAAGAAAAATATTTTTTCTTGTTTTCAATTTAACAATTGATGTGCCAGAAAAATATTATGATACCCATCAAATTTCAAAAAACCTGATTTCTTTCAAATTATTTCTATTGAAATTAACTCAAATCATACCAATTGAAAGCATATGAAATTTTCTCTTTTACTAATTTAACAATCAATATGCAAGAGAAAATTATGATCCATTAAGTATTCATGTGCAAAAAAATTTTTTCTCCAAAGTATAGCACATAATACCAATTGTTACGACTTTTTAAAAAATGATATCAAATGTGCTCAAAAAGTCATTTTTAATCTTCATTCAAATCTGATACCAATTGATATAAATTATGAGCACAGATTTGATCTTATAAATTTTAAAATAATATATATATTCTTAATATATGAAATTCATTTATGACAAAAAGATATAAATATCTAGAGCTCATTGTCATTATACTAAATGAGTATGAAAATTTTGTATGAAAGAATTGTCTCTATGGCATAGCACATTATGAATTGATTCATTTTTATGTTAATGACTTTCAAAAAGATATATATCCAATTTTCATGCAGGGAGTCATTTTTCATAGTCATATATGATTTAAGATTTTCAACAAAGATATTTATTCTGTCACGCCCCAAACTCCGGGTGACCTGAAACACCCATAAACAACCAAACATACTCCCAACCCGAGAATACACTCTCAAAATAAATCATACATGCATTATATATAAACGCCAAACGGCAACATTACACGGCTCCAACGCCAGAAAAGCATGTTATAAGCATACATGTAACAAAAGAACAAAAGGGAAGACTACTGCTCTTCCACCTCCTCCGACACCTCCAGATCAGCCCACGTGACCGGTACCTGAAGAAAAACAAATCCCACACCGCGAGCCAAAGCTCAGCAGATTCTAAACAACACGTGTAGTATAAGCTAAACATACTCGATAAACGAAGTGTAGTTTTTGACTTTCTTTCAAGCTATTAAAATAAATTTGAAAACAGTTTTAGATCACGACTCACGAGAGCCAGAAAACTATTGTCACATGCAAGGGAAAGCGAGAATAAAAACCATTTGTCGACTCATCAGAGCCTTGAAAATGATTTCAGTATTACGACTCCCACAGGCCGTTAATACAGTATTTCGACTCTCGTAAGTCGATAATACAATTTTTAAGAAAATTGGTCTATCCATCCCAAAATGCAACACATGCAATCCATGAATCTTCTCGAACTTTCATCGAATGACCACTGCCCCCATCTAATGCAACACACACAACTTCACGAACTTTCATAGCAGGACCGCAGCCCACAAATACACACACACCGACTTTCGCAGCCTACCTCATACACCGGCGTTCGCAGCCTACCTCATACAGCCACACACGCACACGTGCATCATCAACCAGGATTTACATCAACTATATCACAGATTCATCTAATCCATTTCATTCACATATGAAAACCTAAACCAGGATTTAAAGTATATAACCATGTATCAACACAATGTTCCACAAACCATGTCACATGCCTATAAAATTCTAGGTTTTAAAGCATAAACCACGTTACACATAACGATATCACCTTATGCAATTCACTTACATATTTCGTACTTAAATAAACAGTTATAAATATGCACATAACCATATAAAACCACATCACGACACCACTCGTCAAAATCGACATCCACACACGAGGATAAACCACTCGACCACCACTGGCCCAAACACTCCCAACACGACCATCACAGACCTACGACACTCAACCACGCCAACACAAACCCTACAGTAAACCACGCATCTAACCGTGCACCAACAAACCGCATCTACCATGCACATCACCCACGAGGGCAACACTAAAACGCACACCCGAGGCCACGACACGACCCCCGAAACCACCACACAACCAACCAAATTCCAAGAGGAATCCACAGGTACTTAAATCAAGTAATTCTCATAAATTAATCAATTGAATACCATAGGACACCAATCGAAAACCAAGGAATCAACCCAAAACTACCAAAAACACACCCCAGCACTTCAGTCGACCGAACCAAGCCCCTAGTCAACCGAAGACCACACTAGAAAATCACAAAACGCCAAAACACACGATTCAGTCGACCGAACCCCTCGGTCCAATCGACCGAACCCAAGATCCAAACTTCAGTCGATCTGGATAACCTACTCAGATTCCGTACTAGAAATCACGTCAGCTAAATGCATTTCTAACTTGGCTCCCAAGTTTGTTAATCCAAACGCCCAAAGGCAAGACTAATAAATTCCACAGTTCCACCCCCATGCTCACATATACACATCGTTCACATATCTAACATGCTGACACAATCATGTTATCAAAGCATCTAAACACATGCAATCAAGCACACGCAATCAACCTCACACGGGATACGCCCTCTACCCCACGGCTCATGTATTCGAACCTAGAGCTTGATACCAAGTTGTCATGCCCCAAACTCTGGGCCACGTGAAACACCGATAAACAACCAAACATACTCCCAACCTGAGAATATACTCTCAAAATAAACCATACATGCATTATATATAAACATCAAACGACAACATTACACTGCTCCAACGCTCAAAAAACATGTTATAAGCATACATGTAACAAAAGAACAAAAGGGAAGACTACTGCTCTTCAACCTCCTCCGGCACCTCCAGATCAACCTACGTGACCGGTACCTGAAGAAAAATAAATCCCACACCGTGAGCCAAAGCTCAGCAGATTCTAAACAACACGTGCAGTATAAGCTAAACATGCTCGATAAACGAAGTGTAGTTTTTGACTTTCTTTCAAGCCATTAAAACAATTTGAAAGCAATTTTAGATCACGACTCACCAGAGCCAGAAAACCATTTTCACATGCAAGGGAAAGCGAGGATAAAAATCATTTGTCGACTCATCAGAGCCTTGAAAACGATTTCAGTATTAGGACTCCCGCAGGCCATTAATACAGTATTTCGACTCTCGTTGGCCGATAATACAGTTTTTAAGAAAATTGGTCTATCCATCCCAAAATGCAACACATGCAATCCATAAATCTTCTCGGACTTTCACCGAATGACCACTGCCCCCATCTAATGCAACACACACAACTTCACGGACTTTCACCGCAGGACCGCAGCCCCCAAATACACACACACCGGCTTTTGCAGCCTACCTCATACACCGGCTTTCGCAGCCTACCTCATACACCCGCACATGCACACGTGCATCATCAACCAGGATTTACATCAACTGGATCACAGATTCATCTAATCCATTTCATACACATATGTAAACCTAAACCAGGATTTAAAGTATATAACTATGTATCAACACGACGTTCCAAAAATCACGTGGCAGGCCTATAAAATTCTAGATTTTAAAGCATAAACCACGTTACACATAATGATATCACCTTATGCAATTCACTTACATATTTCGTACATAAATAAATAGTTATAAATATGAACATAACCATATAAAATCACATCACGACACCACCCGTCAAAATAGACATCCATACACGGGGACAAACCACTCGACCACCACTGGCCCAAACACTCCCAACACGACCATCACAGACCTACGACGCTCACCCACGCCAACACAAACCCCACAGCAAACCACGCATCTAACTGTGCACCAACAAACCGCATCTATCATGCACATCACCCACGAGGGCAACACTCAGACGCACACCCGAGGCCACGACCCGACCCCCGAAACCACCACACAACTAACCAAACCCTAAGAGGAATCCACAGGTATTTAATTCAAGTAATTTCCATAAATTAATCAATTGAATACCAGAGGACATCAATCGAAAACCAAGGAATCAACCCAAAACCACCAAAAACACACCCCAGCACTTCAGTCGACCCAACCAAGCCTCTAGTCGACCGAAGACCACACTGAAAAACCACAAAAAGCCAAAACACTCGATTCAGTCGACCGAACCCCTCGGTCCAATCGACCGAACCCAAGATCCAAACTTCAGTCGACCAAACCTCAATGAAAACCGTTTTTCAAGCTATGGGTTCAGCCCTCTAAACCCCAAATCGAAGCCTCCAAACTCCAAATCAACACCCATAAACATCCACACGTCTAGGCCTAACACCGAGACCTCAAAAGAAACTCTCGCTACCCTATTCCATCCACAGAAATCACTGAAACATAGGTTTTGAGCCCACAACCCAACTTGAAACAAACGCAGATCTACAGTAATCTACCTGTTAAAAACACACACGTTTACCCATAGCACCCTTATACAGCAGTAGGGTCTAGAATCCTACCTCGTTGAGTTTAAAACTCGACGCCTCGAACCACGTTCAAAATCGAGCTTCACCAGAATCAAAATTTGACCAGATAGTTGCGTAGCCCACCGTTCCAAAAGCAAGGATCCGTTGTTGGATCATTGAAAATCAAGCCCTGGGCCCCTGAGAACTTAGAGAGAAGGCAAAGAGAAAAACAGAAAACTTAGGAGTTAAGTTTTGAAAAATATCTTTTGAAAATATCTAACTCCAGATATTTATAGGTCTCCAAAAATATATTTTTTTTTGAAAATTTTCGAGATTACCACCACAACGGCCCACGGCCCTGGGAACCTACCCCACATGCATATCTAAGCCCGATCATGCATCAAAAGCAATAAAAACATGCTGCAACAAAAACACATAACGCGCGTCGAAAAACGCCGAAAAAGAAAACGGGTCAAGGTCTCACATATTCTCTAAGTCATAGCACATAAGATTTCCAGCAAAAATATAATGCATGACTTAAGTACAAAAATATTATGATCCACATTAAGAGCATATTGCTATGTTTAATGATTCAATTTATATATTAATGACTTTCAAAATGATATTTAGCCATTTTTCATGCAAGGAGTCATTTTTCATAATCATGTATGATGAAAATTATGAGCACATATTATGATACCAATTGTTATGATATTAAAAGAGGTACAAAAGTAAATAGAAAAGATTATACCATTAGAGTATTAATTTTGTCAAGTCTCAAGTGATAAACTATTTTGAAGCTTTGACTTGACATCCCATACGTGCTTTGGGCATCCACTTACTATGATATATTTGATCGTTCGAGTGGAGGCATCCAAGCACCTACAATACAGATTTAAGTGGGATCTTTCAGTACCCATACCTTCTTGGGTCCATGAGGGTTAGTACTTGGATCATACTTTATTTTTCAAATGATATTTTTATCAATACCTCTTTTTCTTCTATAAGGGCAATTATTCCTAATATGACCCTTTTTCATATAGTATAAACAAGTAGTTTTAGCATGATCACTTTTGAAACAAGTATTACTTGAAGAGGCTTCCAAAACCTTAATTTTCCTCTTTAGATCTATAATCTCATCTTCTTTACAAGAGGATTTTATTATTTTAAGCTCATAATTATTTCCTTCTTCTATAGTGGAAATTTTAATTTTATGATCTTTTTCGAAAATTTCATAAGGTGATTTTAACTCAATAAGTTTGTTTGAAAGATTTTCAATTTTCATTTTCGAAGAAGTATTTTTCTTGCCTAACTTCAAACAACATTTATATAAACATTTATATTCTTTTTGAAGTTCCTCATATGTAGGCAATGATTCATCACTACTAGAATTTAATGCATTTAAAGTATTTGTAGTGTTAGAATTTACCTCATCATTGTTATGAGCCATATAGCAAAAATTTACCTCCTCATTGCATGAATCTTCATTTGAAGTGCTTGAGTCAAGTTGATCCCAGGTTGTAGCCTTCATAGCTTTCTTCTTCTTCTTTTTAGAATCTTTCCTTCATGATTCCTTTTTACTTGAATCACTTTTGTACATCTTTGAACCTTAGAGTCTTCTTGCAAGCTTTTTATTCTTCTTTAGAAAATTTTCAAGCTTTCTAGTGATGAGTTTCATATCAAGATCTTCATTCTCTTCATCACTAGAGCTCTCATTTGATGCTTTGAAGGCAACCATCTGTCCTTTGTTGAGCTCAATTTCTCTATCATTGATTGCCATCTCATAGGTAAGCAGTAACCCGATGAGTTCATCCAAGGTCATCTTCTTCAAGTCTCTAGCTTTCGTGATAGTTGTAGCTTTAGCTTTCCATACTGGTGGCAAACCCTTAAGCACTTTTCTCAATAATTCATAAGACGGGCAAGTCTTTACAAGAGCATGTAAAGAATTGATGATATGCGTAAATCGAGTATACATGTCAAAAATTGATTCATGAGTATGCATCATAAAAGACTCATATTCACTTATTAATCGATCTATTCTAGAATCTCTAACATCATCAGTTCCTTCATAAGTGACTTCATGCTTTTTTCAAATTTCTTGTGCATTTATGCAAGTCATAACTCTATTATAATCATTTACATCTAAAGCACAGTATAAAGCATTAATAGAACTAGAATTTATTTGTAAAAGCTTCATGTCATAATTATCTAACACATGATCTAATTTAGGAACTTCTTTTCCATCAATTAATTTCATGGGAACATAATCGCCTTTTTCTATAACTTTCCAAGCATGCCAATTCATACTTTGAATAAAAATTTTCATGCGTTGTTTCCAAAAAGTATAATGCATGCCACATAATAAAGGAGGTCGAACAGACGATTGTCCCTCACCAAAAAGAGATGCACTAATTTGAGCTATGGATTTTTTCAAAAAAAAATTTTTAAGAAAAAATGTGACCTGCTCTGATACCAATTGATTGTATAGATGCAATCCTAAGAGGAAGGGTGAATTGGGTATTGAAACATTTATGCCAATATTGACCCAATTAAACATGCAATCTCAAACGTCCACAAGTATTCTCTAACAAACAAATTCAAGTAGATATAGAATTTAAAGTGCAAAATTAAAGAGATAGAATTAGAGAGATACGATACTGAGATTTATAAGGTTCGGCACTACGGCCTACGTCCTTGCCTCAAGTACATCGCTGTAAGGATTCCACTAAACACTCCTTCAGTAAGCGGAGCATCCTCTCTCCTTCAAATAAGCAGAGTAGCCTCTCTTAAGAATGTTCCCTCCTCAAGTACGCACTCCTTCAGTAAGCGGAGCAGCCTCTCTTGAGAAATTTCCTTCTCAAGTCCCTCTTTATAGGCCGAGTTTCCTCTCTCCTGCAATAGGCGGAGTGGCCTCTCTTGAAAATCACCTTCTCAAGTTACAATAAGAGTATAAGGAATCCAAATAGGATTATACAATGAATTAGCTCCCTTAGCGAGCAAATGAATACAAATGAAGTACACTAATGCTCACTCCAAAGGATATACAAGTGAAAAGCATAATGGAGGATTTCTAAGGTTTTCTTTAAAAAATAATTCATAAAAATGAAGAATTTGAAGTGCAAACTTGATGTATATGAGAGAGTAGGAATGGATGCATGTTTCTGCAATTTTCAGGGCTTAAGGGTGGTATTTATAGGCCAAAACATCAACTAGATGTTGGGATAAATAAGAAAATTTCAAACTAGCCATTTCAGTCGAAATTCAAAATTTTTCCGACTTAGTCGACTGACTTTGGTGGTTCAGTCAACTGGATTGGTGGGTTCGGTGGGTTCGGTCAACTGAACTGCTTTAACTTCAATTTCTGGTTTGGCAGTCCATCTTCAGTCGATTGGATTGATACCTCAGTCGACTGAACTTCAACAGTTCAGTACTTTTGAGTTTAAAAAATGTTTTGGTCACTTTCTTGATATTTTAAACCCCTCATAGATTTGAAAAATAATTTTCATGAAGTTTTAGCAAACTTATGGTCCATCTAAGATCTCCTATGACCTTTCACATATATAGCCAATGTCTGTGAACTTACATAGTTCCTAGACTCAATACACTTGATGAAATTCTTCGAGTCCTTCAAGTCATTTTCTTGTCTTATTGGTTTTTCTCTTGTTCCATGGATCTTAGCCGTCTGAATATGATCTTCATGCTTCATGGCTTTTATTTTGCTTTCTCAATTGTGCTTGTGACATTAAATTCCTGTGAACACACTCAATTTACACAATTAAAAGCTTTGATTTGTTGTCATCAAAATAGGTTGAAACCTAATTAGGCCAACAAATGCAACCTCTTCCACAGCTCTTAGGTATTCGAACCTAGAACTCTGATACCAAGTTGTCACGCCCTAAAACCCGGATCACGCGAACCACTCAAAAAAAACCCGTTTTATGTTTTCAAGTTCTATCAAAACCACCCGAGCCCACACGGGTCCAAGAATGTAAATGAAAGTGAACTTAAAACCTTTGAAAAATGCACTTTCGATGGTTTATTTTATGTAAGAGAACAGCTTAAAAGAAAAAGGCCACGGTCCCCAAGAGCCAAACTTTAAAAATAAATAAACAAATTTTTTAGAAATTTGCCCAAATCACCCAATCGGTCAAAGGACCACTCGAGCGATACCTGCAAACCAACTGGTTTTTTACTCGAAATACAAAAACAGAATGTTTACCTCAACTGCTTGATAGACCGCTCAAGCGGTCCATCGAGCAGTCTGGCTCTGGACCATTTTCAAAACATTTCCTTTGAAAACCCAACACTTAGTCCCTTTTGAAACCAAGCCACCAAGGCAGATCAAGCCAATAAGGACAAGGTTCTAAATCCTCCCTCGAGGCACATAAATTGATATAATGCATAAAACTAACCGAAAACTTTTGATTAAAAAATTAAAACCAACCAAACGATAAATATTTCATGTAACCATGAAATCACACAGCCAATCCATGGTTCCTCTCAAAACATACAACATACATGGATTGATAACAAGGCCTCAAGGCTTACAAATCACATGCTTTAAGTCCAAAATATGGGACATCATATATATGATCCATCAACAACATAAACTAAGACATTAAGTCTTTCACCACCTCTGCAGCTCTTCTAGATCAACCTGCATGATCAAATTCACCTGAAAGTTTTTAAAAATCCCACAAAGTGGGCTGAAACCCAATAGAAAAATACTAGCATAAATTAAAAGTATAACATGCAATCACGAATTATATGAACAACTCCACTCCACGAGTCTCAAAACGGTTTTCAATCTTTAAAACCACAATTTTTCATACAATTTCATAACATCTAACAATTTAATAAATATAGATAACATGTTATTGTCCAACCAGATTTTCACAACCCACAATGATTCTTATGTTCCAACTCTGTTACACTGGGGACAATGGTAACAACTATAGACTCTCACCCATTAGCCTAGGTCTGGGGCATCCAATGATCCGCTAAGTAATGACAAGCTCTATACGGAGCTACAACAACAAACGCCTACCACTGGGGTAACAACTTGATTTACGGGGATTAACCCGAAGGAACGAAGCACCTACTTGCGCAAAATTTCCAAACTTTCACCGAGTAGTAATGGAAGCCCACATACACACACATTGTTACGGCACATCTATGGAATCATTAAAACGGCACACAGCCCAACTACGAAAATGTTTGTAAATACACATAGCCACATACAAAATGTGCAATGGCATCCAGTCACGTCGTCCATATAACTATGGAAACCGACCAACATTTTCAAAATATTTCCACTGTCTCAACCAAATCATTTAGAACCAAGGCTCAACCCCAAAGATTAGCGCCAACCTCTAAAAACCATGTTTTCGCAACATTTACATAAATCCTTTCAGTTTTCAAAACTCATCTTTCCGAAAACCTTGGACACCCACGTCAACTAAATTTGTAATACACCACAAAGACGCATAAAAATGCTTTTTATCCAACCAAATGAGATTTAAACACAAAGTTGAACATTTATAGCATTTTAAAACGATAAAAACGCATATAAAACACATGTAGCTCTCTTTTAAAGCAAGATAGTCTAGAATCCTACCACCAAGAGTTAAAAACTCAATGCTTTAAACACTTGCGAGAAATTGAAGTTGCCAAAATGAGATTTTGTTTGGATGAACGCGAAGCCCACGACGCATATTACAAGGATCAACTATCCGAACGTCAAGAACCGAGCCCGAACCAAGCTTGAACCAAGCTTAAAGCTAGAGAAAAGGCAAAGGGTTTGGTTGGATTCTCAAGAGAGAGAGAAAAGCTTGCAAGAGAAGTTTTGGTGCGCGAACCCATGCCAAGAGCTAGCATTTAAGCACCCCATGCAGATAGACTGCTCGAGCGGTCTAAAGACCGATTGAGAGGTCTTGCCCAGAAAAGTTTCCAACTTTTTTGCCAAATGCCTAAACAAAACCGAGATTGAAACCCACACGCACTCTAAGCCAACTCATGCATGAAACATATAGAAACATGCTTTTCTGTAATGATTAAAACGATAACCAATATATCATGTATAAACATTACAAAAAGAAAAGGAACTGGGTTTCACAATTTCACTCATCATCATACAACATTTATGCATTGGCATCATAGCCTCACGGCCTTACAAACATATTATATATGATCCCAAGTTTTCAAAACATAATACAAGTTTTCATGATCCAACATCAAACTAAAATGGTACAAACAACTGAACAACAAAACTATGATTTTTGTCTTTTGCCACCACCCAAGCTCCTCAAGATCACGCTACATGATAGTGTTCACCTGAAAGATTTTGATTCCAACAATGTGAGTCGAAGCTCAATAGGGGTAGACTATTATGAAATAAATACGTAACATGCGAACATAGATTTTATAAATAACTCGACTACACAAGTCTCAAACGGTTTTTCATCCTCAAAATCACTAGTTTTCATATAATCCAACAATATCTCTCAAATTTGAAAACACCAAGTGAATCATTTTAGTTTTTCACAACGTTTTGGGGCCCAAAAAGGGTTTACACAATCACAATGATTTACACATACAGACATTTGTCACACCGGGGACAATGGTAGCAAATATAGACTCTCGTCTATTAACCTAGGTTCGGGGTATTCAATAGCCTGCTAGAAAATGACAAATTCTACACCTTGCCACAATAACAATGCCTCCCATTAGGGCAATTACTTCATTTACGGGGATTAACCCAAAAGAGCAAAGTATCTATTTGCACAGATTTTTGGACTTTCATCGAAGAGCAATTGAGGTCCACATTCACCACATTGTTACGGTACATTCATAAAATCATTAAAAAGGCACGCAGCACAACTCGTAGAAATGTTTGTATGCACATAACTATGTATACAAAACATCCAGGGTACACAGCAACATTATCCATTTATTCAAAGAAATCAACTAACATTTTTAAAATGTTTCCCACCATCTCAACCACATCATTTAAACCAAAGCTCAACCCCAAAGGTTAGCTCGAAACATCCGAAAATCATGTTCTCGCCACACATTCATACTTTCCTCTGGTTTTCAAAACTTCTCTTTTGAAAATCAAGTACACACACATCCACCAACTTTGTAGTAAACCATAGGATAGCAAAACCTAATTTTAATCCAACCAAACAAGGTTTAAAAATGACAAGCCATCATTCGTAGCATTTTAAAGCGATAAAAATGCATATAATCACATACAAAATGCTTTTAGTCCACGAGGGTCTAGAATCTTACCGTGTGGAGTTAAAAACTCAAAGCTTTAACCATCGACGATAAACCAAAGTCGTCGAAACAAGATTTTTTTCGGATGAACGCGAAACCCTTGGCGAGGAGATCACCAATCCACCCTCGTAACACCAAGATCTAAGCTCGAAGCATGCAAAAATCCAAAGAGAACGCTAAAGGTCTGATATTTCTTCAAACAAAGAAGAAAGGAAGCTTGTTGGGAAAGTTTTGGTTCAAAAACCAAGGCCACTAACCAGCTCTTATAACAACCACGTCAAATAGACCGCTCGAGCAGTCTAAAGACCGATCAAGCGGTCCTACCCAGAAAAGTTCAACTTTTCTGCCAAACGCTCAAACAGGACTGAGATTAAAACTAACATGCATAACTAAGCTAGTGCATGCATAAAACATATACGAAACATGCTTTTCTATAACCACTAAAACGATATATAATACATTGAGAAAACATATTGCAAAATTAAAAGGAATCAGGTCTCACAAAGGTCCTCATCGTCAACATGAGATGATGCCACTGAGAGTTGATATGCAATGGTCTGAACCTCATTTAGGTATTCTTCCATGGTTTTTGTGCCTTTGGTAATATGACTCGATTTAATTTTTAGTTGATGGATGTGGGATCATGAAAGGGAGGTGAATTTTTTACCTAAGGTCGTCCAGACTTCGTAGCAGCTTTTGCATGCAAGAATGGTGGAGTAAATTGTTGGAGATGGAGTAGCTGTTAAACAACTCATAAGGTGACCATCAATCATCTTCCAGATTGCAACTTCTGGGTTTTCGATGTTATTCCCTTCTGCATCTTTGATCAGGGGAGGACATGGAGCAGTTCCATCCACAATACTCAGAAGATCAGTGGCTTGAAGCACATTTTGAAGTTGGGTTTTCCAGACGACATAATTGGTGGAGTCCAATTTGATTGTGATAAATGAGCTTTAATTCGAGATCAGAAAACTGAGATTTGGAGGAATAGAGGGAGAAGATGATGAAGAAGCCATGGTAGGATCTGTGAGCTTCGTTCGTTTGAGCTTTGGAGCTCTATTACCATGAAGAAACTGATAGCTCTATTAAATATTCAATCCATTATTCATATTCAATCAATTATAGAGATGAGATTTTATAGTGTAAGTAACAGAACAATCAGAAGAAGTTTGTTAGTTGATCCATGGAAGAACCTTCCTATCCACTGTCTAACTAACGCGGGATACAGAACATCCCTATGCAAGATATGCGGGATCCACCCCCATCACCACATAACACTCCTATATATAACGACCCAAATGCTCTAGCAAAAAGGTACGCAAATCAAAAACCCTAATATATACACTGTCAAAAATATTTAAAAAGGTTGACTTAGGTATCGGAGGGTAATCAGTAGTCACCCCACCGGTGTCAAGTTCTTGTGCTTAACCTTTCAGGTCCATGGAGCGAGAAGATGGAGTCAATCGGGCCAACTAATCAGTAAGTCGGAATTGGCATTGCTCGGTTCTATCCAATCTGAGGTATCACTTATATAAAATTTTAAGTCACGAAAATATTTTGAAATGATCATGTATCTAAGAGTTACATTAAGGCAAAAGGATATAGAAGCTGGAAACAAAGAATCGTGAGCCTTGGCATTGTCAATGTGAGAATTAAAAGACACGAAACTAAGGTAAATGATTTTGACACTTCACTTTATCCAAATATATTATTACTTCTGCTCTTCTTTTGTAAAGTTACACAAATGTCCTTCTATTATTTCATAAGAAAATAAATTAATAATTGTAAAATAGAAAGGCATTTGAGTAATTCTACCTAATAAGAACCCAAAATAAGTATATTTGGATAAAAAGAAAATGCCAAAATTTTGCGCCTGAATACTTTTAAAATGCTAAAAAAGTGTAATCGTCTTTACATTTGGTACTACTTGGGATTTATCTTTTGCCTTATGATGGATTCATTTAAAGCAATTTCCAATTGACATGTTTAGTACTACGTTTAGAACTTGAATTTATTAAAAAAATAATTAAGCTATATTTGTAATATTTTATTTCACATTGGTAAAAGATAAAAAATTAAATTTAAGTATTTTGATCAATTACGTTATTGGACTCTTTATTTAAGATACTAGATCAATAATTTATTTCAATTATTAGAATATTAAAATTAAAAAATATATACATAATATGCTTTTTTCCCATTTTTGAAGGGGGTTGAGTTTGGAAAATGATAACGAAATTAATGAAGAAATGTCCAATCAAAAAATATCCTTTTTTTCATTTTGTTACCTAAGAAAAAATACATGTGTCGGGTAATTTTATTTTCTGTTTGTTAACAAATTCAAAATCTACAACAAAGGTGTTTGTATAACAGAGTAACTGAAATGATTTAAATATAAATTCAAATAAAAATTGCAAATATTTATTATAATTGTAAACATATAGCTCTAATTAATAAAATTGTATTCACTAATCCTAAAATCAGAAACGCCAAGCTAAAAAGTTAAAATCATATTGGTTTATTTTTTTCTCAACTTTTATTGACCTACAAGCTACAAATTTGTAACAAACATCCTTGTTACATAGTCAGCTATAGACATTATGTCTTAGTTGCTTTCATATTAAATCATCATTTGTCTACAATTTTGACTTGCGAATTATTTCTCCAATGTGATTCTCCCAACTGTTCTCATGCCGAAAACTATCATATTAGATTCAAGTACAGAATAGTAATAAGGTCAACTGTCCGCGGTTCGAGGAGTTAATTTAGCCTGTATTTGGCATGGTTTAAAAGCCAGGCTTTTTGGTTTTTTTCTACAAAAAATAGCCACTTGATTTGCCTTAGCTTGGTTTTTTGACTTTTTTCTCTCACAAAAAAGTCATGATTTAACATCTACTTTTATCTAAAAAAGCCAAAAAATCTAAAAGCCACTAAAAAAAACTAATCCAAACACAGGTTTATTAATTGGGATATATACTAAACGTTTTGTTTTTATATAATAGATTTTGATATTTATATATTATTGTATTTTAATGAGAATTTATATGAACAATATTTATACTGTATTATTTATTTAATGTTATGCATGTATGTCATGTATTCTATATAGTAGATGTTCTGATGTATAGAGTTCGATTTACACACAGAATACCAAATTATTGATTTTTATAGAATAAAAGTTTTTTATTTACAATCATAGATGAAATTGGACACACAATCGGTAGAACTGTAGTACAGTGTTTTAATAGGCCTATCTTGATTATAAGGTATCGTATAGTTTCAACTTGTTGTACTAGTAAACTTTTTACGTATTAAACAAAACCATGTAGGTAATCTTATACTAACTGTTTAAAATAATCAATATTCCATGGTTATAATGAGTACTTATATTCTTACTTCCAAAAAAATTAATATGTACATATTTAGTATTTATTATTTTGATTCATAAAATAGTGATATCTTTTATGGGTCAATAAGCTCGGTTAATTGGATAACGATGCGTGTATGGTAAATATTAATTATTAACGAAATTTACGTTCTAGTATAGGGAATGATGATACCCTTTAAGAAAACTTACAATTTTTGATTATGATAAATCCTGCAGGTAGATTTTGTATCCGACATATTAAATAAGTTGAAAGTCTTAACTAAATTATGAGTGGTCGGTTAGATAAAATTGTTAGTAATTTAATTTAATTGATGGGTATTTGTAATTCTTAATGTGGGAGATAAATAAGCATTTAATAACATAGATCTTGAAATTTGTTTTTAAGATAAGATCAGAAATATAATTATTTGGTATGAATTATAATTTACGAAATTAGAAATTTAGTTCGGATTGAAATAGATATTTCTAATTATATAAGGAGCCCAAATCTTATTTACTCCCCAGATCCCTGCCATAACCTATATATATGCGTCATAACCCTCTTAGTAGCTAGGATTTTTTGATATTTTTGTAATATTGAGAAGAGGAAGCCGGAATAAGGTTATATCAAGAAATTCAGAGCCCGTTTTCTATTCTTGATTGGGCATGTGGGAATATGACAGAAGACTCGAAGTGCAGTCCAATTCCTGCTCGTGGGCATCCATTCGACATATTATTGTTGTAGTGCTGAGACGAGATCAAATTAGAGAGATCTCGAAAGTATAATCTTTACTTCGCTAAGATAGTATTTTTATTAGGTTCTCATCATTTTCATTCGATATAATTTGTATGCACTATCATTGGTTCATATGGATTCGTTTTTCCTAACAATGATATCAGAGCCTCTTTGAAACAGCATTTGGATTAAACTGAACCATGCTGTCTATAAAAATCAATCCATGAATATTATGGGGTTCGGGTAGAACTAGAATTGTGCTAACTTTTGTTTTGCAGCGTTCTGTCCTGGTTTTATGGTCACACTGATTATATTTTTTTATTGTTTTCCGTGATGTTTGTTCGTGGTAGTTATTTAATATGTGAACTCCGACTTAGAGGTATAGAATCTATTGTAACTTCTTTTTCTCGTAACATATGAATGTGAACTTCTGATATGGAGGCATAAGATCAGTTAATGTAATTCTAACATGTTTTGTCTGTGAAGAAAAGGCCGTAGGTCTCGACATGATGAAACAGTCACCGATCTAGGGTTTCAACATGGAGAGAAGACCATAACCCTAACAGCAAGTTGAAGGCGTCGAACCTCGTGTTGCGCATGGCAAACAAGGATGCCTCAGGATCAAGAGGCAGCTCGAAAAACCCTAATTTTTATATGACCATAATAGCCGTGATATATTTATTTTTTTTATTTTATAACATGTGTGTATGAATTTTATTATAACGTAAATGTTTAATTGTTGGACAAATGGATAATTATATTTCATATACGTCATATATTTGGCTATGTGTTTAATTTATATAAACTCATAACTACGAAATTATTTATATATGTGACGTTGAAAAATAAAACTAAATTTTTTATTTTTTATTTAAAATTTATTTTTCATAAATTATGAGAATTTAAAATCTTATTAGTTATACATATATCTTAACACGTAAAAATAGAATAATTCAGAATCTTTGTAACATGTTATTCATTTTAAATTATAAATTTATCAAAATTAAACATTTTTTATAATCATCACTAAATCTTTTTAATAACTAAGTGGGTGAGAAAATTTATCATGTATAATGGCCTCCATCACTAGTTTGTAGATAATATAACTAATTTTCTGTGTGGGTCTTAGCACTTTCCCCCCTATCAAACGAAATTAATTATGAAATTACCAGTACAAACCCTCCTTAAGGGTTAATCTTGGATAATTTTTTTATGTGCATCACTTATCTACCTGAAGAGTTCATTACAGGACAATTAATCTGAAATTGAATGATGGTATACACTTGGCTATAAGTAATAGTATACTCTCCATCTGAGTCGTTGCTATTATTTATGAATCCAAAGCTAAGTCACTTATTTAATTTTACTTAGTACGATCTATTGTCTATATAGTAAAATTAAGAGGCAATGGCCTTTCTAGACAAATGATGAATAGTAGACAATCTTTTCATCAAGTCTGATATTCACGATGTGCTCGGCTACTAGTGAGTTCTTTTAAAAATGGTAGAAGTAACCAAATTTTAAAAAGAATTCAAAATTTTATTACTCATCGTAATTTTATTTTAATTATGCGATTTTTAGGTTTTAATATGACTTTCAATCCACTCGTCACTATACTAAAAAAAACTAACTGGACCAAATTATATTAACTGAAAAAGAAATTTGGATATTGTTCTAACTGTAGAGGAGTACAAATTTGTGTTCACCAAGATTTGTCCACCAAAACCCAATGAGGGGGCAACCAAACAAGAAGCCTAGCCTTATCAAAAGTGGCAAAAGGCTGATCAGTGGTCATGAAATCTCTGAGAACACAACCATGGCAAAAGGCACCCTAATAAAGGATCATGAACTGAAGATGATCAATTTTCTGAATGAACTAGAGATCCTTAGAACTAAGATCAATGGAAAGGTCTAGGTCGATATCATACTCTAATCGCTGCCTGAGTTCTTTAAGCAATTCTGCCTTAATTACAATATGAACAAATTATATTTTAATTTGGCAAGACTATATAAAGAACATTAAGTAGTTGAAGGCGTCTTTATAAAGCCAATTAGTGTAGAGACTCAGTACATGTTTATTTTATTTTTCATATTTTTGATAAGAAAAGCGACCAAAATAAATTTGGGCATAAGGCCTATTAAATTTTTGTTCGTTAAAAGTTGAATTAATAATATGTGAAGATAAAATTAAAGTACACGGTAATGAATGATATTATTATGGTTGTGTTAGTGGAAATATTCAAATTTTAAAATGTGAACAAAGTTAGAGGATTGAGTAAAAATTTAAGTAAATTTCAAAGAATTCGGTTCAGGGGTCACTGCTCGAGCGGTAGGGGTCCGCTCGAGCGGACTATCAGAAAAAGCTCGGACAATTCTAGATCATTGGAGAAAAGTTGGGAGTATATATATACATATATATGTATATATCGAAAGAGAGCCCTCCTGCCCACGTCTCCCATTTCTCTTCTCCTCCTCTTCTCCTCTTCTTCCTTTTAGTGAGAGAAACCCAAACCCCATAAGAAACCCTAATCCTCTACCATGAAAATTGAAGGATTAAAGCTAGATCGAGACCAACTAAGGATGAAAATCAAGTTTTGGAGCAAGGATGTGGGAGATAAAGCACCAAGGAGCCAAGATCTCTCAAAATCCAAGCCCTAAGAGGGAGAAATTTGAGGAATATCAAGCTTTTGAGAAAATCCGAGGTAAGATCTAGATTTTCTCGTATGTTTGCTAAGATTTTGGTTGATATTTTGTTTCTATGCATAAAATTGAATTGATTTCAAGCTTGATAGATAGATTAATTGGTTTGTGGGTGTGTAGCGTCGGGTTTAATGGGAATGAGGTTTTTGAGAAAGGATTAACCTTGATTTTGAGATATTACTACACAAATGGGGTTTATGAGACATGAATCCTATGTTTTTGGGTTGAAAATTAAGACTTGAAACGTGCTTGGTGATGGTTTAAGGGTATTTGATAATGATATAAGGGTATTGGAGGTAGAAACACAAAACAGGGAAAAATTTGAGATTTTCTCGGGCGATAGCGCGCTCGAGCGGAGCCCTGTCCGCTCGAGAGCTCACATGGCAGAAGATTGGGCGCTCAAGTGCCCGACATCCGCTCAAGCGGACTAACTGCGCAGGGCCAACTTTGGTTGATCATATCTCCCTCATCCGGACTCTGAATTGGGTCATTCTTATAGTCAAACCGAAGCCCCGAAAGTCCTCTTTCCAACAAGACTACTCTCACAAAAAAAATCTTTTTGTGGAAAAAGTTATGATCAAATTAATGAGGGTATGTCAAAATTTCAAAACTATTTTTCACCCATTTTTAGCCAAATGTTTTGGAAAAACGTATTTTCATTAATGTTGGCCCTTTTTACTAAATTTCTAATTTCTTGAGCTAATGACACACCTATATATTTACCTAGATTGAGTTGAGAGGCACGCATAGATCCTATTGGTTGGGTTTTCCATTACAATAAAAGTGGGTTTCAAATTGATAGGTATATATATACATGGTGGGTGTTTTCTTTTAAAATAATGTGATCTTTTGCTATCAATCTTGCGTTAATCATACTTGGTGACATTGTAGTGACGATGTGAACTATGTGAAACTATATAATAAAATTATTAACTTGAATTGAAAACCTATGGTTGAATGTGGGATATGCATAATGAGGGGCTGCGGCCCTGTGGTGAAAGCCCGCGAAGGTTCATGCATGATGAGGGGTTGCGGTCCTGCGGTAAAAGCCTGCGAAGTTTTACATTCAAAGGTTAAATGTGAAAATTGAGCACTTGATTTTAATGAACCGTTTGGATTGATGTGAATTAAGTTGGCCTGACGAGTCCGCGGTGAAAGACCGAAAACTTGCGCAAGATGGGGACCACGTGCCCACGGGTTAGCCCCCAAAACGTGGTGTTGTATCGTGGTGAGTTATAGAGCTACCTATTACCCAATGGCTTCGCGTAGCCTATTAGGATTAATAGGGTGGGATTTCTATAAGCTGCACCCAACGACGGTTCATTAAAGGTAATAAGGTTTTGTGAAAATCGAGAAATAAAATGAGTAATTTATGGATGAAAAAACAAACGGATAAATGGAAACTAATTTGTGTGCGTGGGTATGTGTGTTAAAAAGAAGAAATAACTTGGTAAAAATGTGCATTTTTATTTCGGTTACACCCATCACACATCACAAATCATGCATTAGATATGAGTTAATCTTTATCCTACGAGCTTCAGCTCAAGTATATATGTCCAACACATTTTAGGTTCCAAAGAGCGGGATGACACCAAAGTTGTGGAAGGTTTTGGGAAGGGCCAGTAGATGGAGCTATAATGTCATTTGTTATTTTTGTTCTTATTGTACATTAAATAAGAAAGTGATGTAATGAAAAGGGATAGCTAATGTGGTATGTACTCTAAATATTGTGGTAAATAAGGAAATGTAATTCTGAAACTTGATTCGTTCAGTTAAATCTTTTGAATGATGTGTACAATATTTTCTTAGTTCTTGGGCATTACTTTTGGATTTAAGTTATATATAAAATATTTTGGAGGTTGGTTCACGGACCCGGGCTTGGGTCGTGACAATTCGTGTTCTTATTATTGAAAAAGGTTCAACTTCTAAGCCAAAAGGCAAGAAGACGTAGAAAAAGATTTTAAAACAAGGTTCAGCTTCTCAGGCAGTTCATGGGCCTTAGGCTGGAGTGAAAAAGCCTAAGGGCAAGTGTTTTTACTGCAATCAGATAGGACATTAGAAGCAGCAATGTCTAGTTTATCTCAGTAAGGTGAACAATCAAGGTAAATTTCATTTACTAGTTGTTGAGACATGCTTAGCGGTGTTATCTACCGATACCTTAGTGTGTAGATATGGAAGCTACTAATCATGTTTGTAATTCTTTGTAGGGGCTCTATGAAATGAGACGACTATGTGATGGAAAGATCTATCTATATATAGGCAATAATACAAAGTAGCAGCTGTTGTAGTCGGAGATGTTACTCTTAGTTTTGGTAGAGATAAGACTTTAATTTTAAAAGATTGTCTTTATGCACCTTCTATTAGAAAGAATTTAATTTCAGCTTCTACATTGGTAAACGAGGGATATTTGATTTATTATCATAACTCAGTAGTTATTAAAGTTAATAAGCATGTCTCTAGTTTATTGGTAGATGATCTTTATATTATTACTCTTATCTCTCCAATACTGCAACTCAAATAACTAAATAACACTAATAATTTACCATATAAGAGAAAGCAACCTTCTATAATAAATCAAACATATCTATGGCACTTATGCTTAGATCATATTAATTTAAAACAGATTACAAGATTTATTGAATGGACTATTAGGTTCATTAGAAATAAATGCACTTATAGTTTGTGAATTATGCTTAGAAAAGAAAATGACCAGGCGGCCTTTTTTGGCCAAAGGTTATAGAGCCAAAAAAATCATTAGAATTGGTTCACTCTGATTTATGTGGACCTATGACTATCTAGGCTAGAGGTGGCTTTGAGTATTTTTATCACTTTTATTAATGACTACTCAAGGTATGGATACATTTGTTTGATGCACCGTAAGTCCAAATGCTCCCATAACAACTATAAAGCAATCCGAAGATGCTCCTCAAGCACCTCCTCTGATGGTGAATATGTTATGGTTGATATACTAAAAATCATGTTTTTAGTATTTAATTTTATTTTAATAAAATTAATTTTTTTATTTTATGAGAATATTTATGAGCAATGTATGTATATCATTTCTTAAATATACATGGATGTCCGATATTCTGTATAGTATTTAATCTGGTGTGTAGAGTACGGCTTGCACACAAAAGATCAAATTTTATGTTCTTACAGAATATAAGTTTTATGTTCACAGTTTAGATGGAAATGGACATACCATCGGTACGAATGTAGTACGGTGTTTTAGTAGGCTTGTCTTGGTTACGAGAAACAAATAATAGTGTCGTCTATTGTTCCGACTCTCTGTGCTAATACACTTTGTGTGTATTGAACAGAATATTTGGGGTAATTAATTTTATACTGACTATATAAATTAATTCACATCCCAAGATTATTATGAATAGTGCTTATCCTC
>JAULJZ010163782.1:0-26101 GCA_032270985.1 Heliamphora pulchella | reverse complement strand
GATGTGGATCAATTCATATAGTCAGTATAGAATCGATCATCTCGTTGATCCCGCTCAATACACTCCAAGTGTACTAATACATCGAGCTCGAACATCAAATTTTCAATACCTGAATTCGATCCGTTCGGCCAACCAAGACCAGCTACTATAACGATGTACTACAATCGTACCAATAGAATGTCCGGGTCAATTGCGATTGTAAGGCTACCTGTATAATCTATCAGAACTTTTGACCTGATCTTCCGTGCAGCACGCACCGAGTCAAATACTGGACAGAAAATACGGACTATGCATTCATACTTCACAAATATAAATATGAAACTATAAATGCAAAACCATCTCAAATTGTTTCTCATTAATTTTTCAGGGATCCAGAATAAAATACATAAAAAGCATGACTTTTCAGTATACATTCCCATCAATGAACTATGACCAATTTGACAATTGCATGAACCTGTTGCTTTCAAAAGCCATAATATTTTTAATTCAAGTGTGCTATCCATGATATTTTGAGCAAGCATGATGATATTATAAAATAAATTGTCAATGTTGTATTGTTGTTTCCAAAGTGCCAGGTTACAAGGGTTTTCGGCCCTTTATATCCCATTATGAGGAAGGTTACCCAACTATGGATTTTTTATTTGTTCCTATAGGGGAGGTTTCCCATTAAGCGGGGGTTTTTACCTTTAAGACTTTTAGGCTGAGTCCCAGGTATTAGCACATACTGCTCGTACTTGGTAGAGAGTAGCCCTCATTCCATCACGTTGCTATTTGTGCATTGCAAATTGAGGTTAAGGTACCGTCGAAACTCCCAATCGTGAGGTTGATGACTACTTGGGCACTATTGGGGTTTGGGTCTAATTTTGAGAAAGTGTTTTTTTATTTTTAAATTGTGGCGATTGAGCCAAGAACATATTTCTGTTTGTAGTACTGAGAAGGTACTGTATAATCTGTGATATTTTCATGTTCAAGTAAATGCATCAGTTTCTATGTTTTCGTAAAAAATGTGATGAATTATTTTTAGAAAGAGTTTTTAGTTATCCTTAACTAAGTAATTGTATTTTTTTGTTCAAGATAATGCTAAGTGCACTCTCTTGTAAGCTCTGTGATGGTTACAGATACAAGGAACAGCTAGGAGTTGGTCCACCACATGCGTCGTTGAGTAGTTTTGGATCTGGTGTTAGGAGTTATTTTGGTCTATTTTTTTTTGTTTAGTTTTTAGTTTTGGACGAGCTTCATGTATAAGACCTAAAGATTTTTGATGTTTTAGAAATAATGTATGCCCTTGAGATGGTGAATCCCTAGTGGCTCATGTTTACCCCCTTTTGACACAAAGGATTATGATTGCTCAGAAGTTGTTATTTAGTCTCTTAATATTATTATCTCTTGTCTTTCTCTTTAGCCGTTGATCTGCGACAGGATCACATCCCTCTGTACAGGTTCGGTGCCTTGTGGGAGTGGGGTGTTTCACTTACACTAAGAGTCGTCAATAGGCCTCCATTCTTCCCTACAGCAACGTTGGTTCTGAGTAATTGTATCTCCAAAAATGAACTAAGTTGTACTGCTGGAAGGTGTGCAATACTTCTCGATGTCTTCCAACTTTGTCCATCTGCCACTATGTTGCCTTTCTCGGATGATTGTGAATCATACAATCGTAATCCTTAATCAACTCCATCCACCTCCTTTGTCTTAGGTTTAACTTCTTTTGAATGAAAATATACTTCAAGCTCTGATGATCTAAAAAGCTCACAAGTTACTCCGTACAGGTAGTATCTCCATAGTTTAAGTGCAGATACAATTGCAGCCAACTCCAAATCGTGGGTAGGGTAATTCTTTTCACGGGTTTTTAACTGTCTACACGTGTATGCGATGACCTTCCCATGTTGCATCAAAACACATCCCAAACCCTGATGTGACTCATCACTATAGATTACAAAACCTTTGTCACCTAATGGGAGAGTAAGTACATGTGCTGTCACTAGTCTAGTCTTCAACTCTTGGAAACTTTGTTCACACTGGTCAGTCCACTCAAACTTTAAATTCTTTTGGGTTAATTGAGTTATAAGTTTTGCAATTATAGAAAAGTCCTAAATAAACCTCCGATAATAACTAACTAAGCCCAAAAAGCTACGTATCTCAGTCAGACTGGTCGGTCTTACCCAATTCACCACATCTTTAACTTTCATTAGGTCTACTCGAATCCCTTCCCTATTTATAATATGACCTAAAAACACCACTTGATCTAACCAAAACTCACACTTGCTGAACTTCACATATAATCTGTTATCTCTCAAGGTTTGCAAAGTAATCTTTAGATGTTCCACGTGTTCTTTCTCACTTTGAGAGTATATCAAAATGTCATCTACAAACACAATTACAAAGTGGTCTACAAAATTTCTAAACACTCGAATCATTAAGTCCATAAATACAGCAGGTGTGCTCATCAATCCAAAAGGCATCACAACAAACTCGTAATGTCCATAGCGAGTCCTAAGAGCAGTCTTGGGAATATTCGATTTCCTCACCTTCTGTTGTTGGTATCCTAATCTCAGATCAATTTTTTAAAAGACTTTCGCTCCTTATAACTGGTCAAACAAATCATCTATCTTGAGCAAAGGATACTTGTTCTTAATGGTCACTCTATTCAACTGTCTATAGTCAATACACATCCTTAAAGTTCTGTCCTTTTTCTTTATGAATAGCATAGGTGCTCCCCAAGGTGAGACACTTGGTCTGATAAAACTTTTCTCCATCAATTTTTCCAATTGCTCCTTCAATTCTTGTAACTCGGCAGGTGACATCCTATAGGGTTAAATGGATATAGGCATCGGGCTTGGGTATAAATCAACTGTATATTCTATCTCTCGATTTGGGGGTATTCTAGGTAGATCTTCGGGAAACACATCTTGAAGTTCATGGACTACCAGCACTTCTGAAAGTTCCTTTCCTTTTAACTATATGGCAACAATGTGTGCCAAAAATCCATGGAAACTCTTTTGTAGTAATCTTAAAGCTTTAATTGCCAACACAACGCATACAGGTGTTGTACGCCTATCTCCTTGGAATGAAAATTCCATTTCTTTAGGTATCTTAAAGACTACTTTCTTTCCAAAATAATCTAACGATGCGTGATAAGACGACAATCAGTCCACCCCCAATATTAGTTCAAATCCTATTGCATTTAAAGGCATCAAATCTACAACCATGTCGTTATCTCCTATTTTCAATGGACAATTCTTGTACACAGTTTTGATTAATGCTTCCTCTCTTATCGGTGTAGCAATTGACATCATACAATCAAGGGGTTCCATCTTTACAATTTTTACTTGAGTCATAAAAGTAGGTGATACAAAAGAATGCATTTATCCAAGATCTATCAAAACATAAGCATCTTTACTGAAAACAGTAAGAGTACCTGTCACGATGTCAGGTGTAGCTTGGGCATCTTGTGCGGTGACGGCAAAAACTCGTCCTAGCACTATTGGTTCTATTGTCAATAGAACCAATAGAAGCATGTAAGATAATGGACGATTGTGCTGGCAAAAACCCTTCCCTTTATCTTACATGCTTCCACTAGGTCCATTATCTCCTATCCTTCTGCTTCCTATGGATGATTGTGCTGGCATTCCAGTGTACCCGCACTTTAGGGCTATGTGTCTTGGTTCTCCACATCGATAATAGACGATCCCTTTGTTAAGCTTCGGGCAATCCTTCTTCAAATGGTCAGTGGCTCCACACTTGAAACAAGCATTCCACTTAGCCTCCTCCACGTGACCTAAAACTCCTTTGTTCGATCAATTTTCCTTAAATCTCGAGTTCTTGGTAGTCGACTGATGACTCTAATTGTGAAAAGATTGTGGCCTCGGAGCATTACTTTTAGTTCCTTGTCTTTCTGGCCTATCTATCACGGGACTCTTGAACTTACGTCTCTTAAAGTCCTCATGCCTTCCTTCTTCCTCTTTCACGTCTTTCTCAATCATTCTTGCTTTGTTAGCTAAGTTGGAATAATTATTCATCTCTAAGATTGTAAGCCTAGTCCTAATCGGGAAATTTAATCCCTTTTGAAACCTCCTGCACCTAGACTCTTCGTCTGGTATAAGTTGAAAAGCATACCTCGACAATTTTGCGAACTTCATTTCGTACTCAACTACACTCATCCTTCCTTGCTCTAGTTTGATAATCTCCTGCTCCTTCTCATACTTGTTGGATATGGGTTCATATTATTCATCTAAAGCATTCACAAAGTGAATCCACGAAATCCTCTACAGTTCTAGAGGGTCAGCTCCTAACATCGACATCCTTAACAACCTCTCAGTGGCTTCCTACTAGTTGTACGCCTCGTCCTTAAACATAAAAGTCAAAAGATTGATTTTGTCATCTTCTACCACTCCTAATCTATCTAGGATATGCACTTTATCTCTCAACCAATTTTTAGCTTAAGTCTTTGAATTGCTTAACCAAAGAATTCCCATTCCTCCCAACCTGTATTGAAATCTATCTTGCATTCTGTTCGGTTAGTCTCCCAATCACTTCCAGCATCCTAGCAGTTGGGTCAGGTTGGTTTATCGATTCAGGTTGTACTAGTGCTACGGGTGGGGACACTTTCTGTTGTCCCTCGCTTAGTAAGTCAGGAACAAATGATGCTTTGTCAGAGTTCTCCACACTTCACCCTATCAAATAAAATAAAGTAGGAGTTAGGGTTTGATACTACAGCTCAACCAAGAGTTATAAAGAAAGGAATTGGCAGCTGAACAAAAAAAATTCATCACAACAAAGGTTACCTCCCCAATTTGATAACATACTTAAACTTCCAATTAGGAACCTACGCCTACCAAACGTGTTTCCCAACCGACTTTAAAGCTAGTTAAATCAAATGTCCAAAGACAAATGTATTCCTAAGGCCTATACCATACTATACAACATATAGTTAGCAAATGCATTAGACCTACGGTCCACCACAGACCACACTCATTTAAGTCTACAGAATTATGACCTAAAGCTTTGATACCAAGTTATCACACCCCGCTCCCACAAGGTATTCAACCTCTCTTGTAGGGCATAAATCCCACAACATCTTTGTGGACTTACGGAAAACTAACAAGACTAAGAGTAATCAAAAATAAAAACATTCACGCAAAGATTGATTTCCAAAAGAAACTTCCATTCATAGATACTTAAAAACATAAGTTCGAGGGATACTCCATCTCGTACATCAAAAACTATTAAAACATCACTTCATTACATCATGTCTCACAAGACATATTACAAAAATATAAAAATATGTCATTTAGCTTCGAACTCAAGCCTAATAGACATTCGATAGTGGTAGACCAACTTCTACGAGTTCCTGTTATCTGCAACCACAAAGGTTACAGGAGAGTGCACTTAGTATTAAATTGAACAATGATAAAACAACCACTTGGCTTAGGAAAAACATCATTTAGAAATAGTTCATCATACTTTGAACAAGAAAGCGATAACGCCGCATTCACAAGTCATAAAATTCCGTCATCTTATAAACATACGGTTTAACAACCACATCTTCATTAACTCATAACTACACCCAATAGTGTCTAAGTAGTCATCTGTCACACGACCAGGAGCTTCAACGGTACCGTAATCTCAATTCTCAAAACACGGATTAGCACGTGTCAGAAAGAGGATCACTCTTTATTAAGCACAAGTAATATGTGCAAAACTCAAGATTCAACTCGTAATGCCTTTGATGGCTAATAATCTCTTTACTGGGCAAACCTCCCCTTAAGGGATATAAAAACCCATACCGGGTAACCTCCCCTAATAGGATATAAAAACTCATACCGGGTATTCTCCCCTAACGGGATATAACGTGCCAGACACTGGCATAACTTGGCACTTTAGACAAATAAACAAATTATTATTCATTATTCACCACACATGCTTCCTCAAAAAGTATAGATAGCATAACCGAAATAACACAGCATTTGAAAATAAATAACCATATGCTCTCATTCAAAACTCATGTTTTCACAACATAAACATGGAAGAATTTGAAAAAGGTATAACACGAGTTCAATTGATTAAGATAATATCTAAGCACTCTCACTTTGTTAAATAGTACGTAAACACCTCCTCTAAAAAAATCCAAGATTCAAATCTCCAATGATAATATCCAGGTGCCCAAAAAGTAATCAAAACATTATGTAAATGTGGCGCCCCATCCTCTGGGCACATCAGGACATATATAAATATAAATAAAGGGATATTCTAACCATTCATTCATATTTATATACGTTAGTTATTACATCATAAAGGAGTTTTGAACTGTTCAAAGTACTTAGCTATTATAGTTTCACCAAGAAATTTTAAAAATTTAGCTAAACACGAAAGAACTGAATATAAGAACAAAAGCAGAGGTCTCGACTCCTCAGAATGCATCAGTAGGATCCACGTGCTCTTAGAACTCACATTGTTCTTCAAACTCTTCCTCTCCCTTTGGGATGACTTCCTCCAAGAACTCCTCCTCACATGTGGCACGAATGACATGAGCCCAAGGCCTAGAAGGAAAAAACTCTAACCTTCTAACTAATCTCACGGCACAAAATTCACCACAACACATACCATATAACACCCAATACAGTTTATAGTCAAGGAGACAGACAAATTTATGATAAGATAGTAGATAAGTCAATAAACATGTGCATATGAGATGTCGCTTATGAAATGCAGATGCCCAACCCAACATGCACCTAGATTATAACAGAAATTCCGCGCCAGGAATCGCCAGAGTAGACTTTCACGAGTATTTGATCCCCAAAGCCATCATTGCGCCTCGTTGCAAATAGTAAACGTGCGCTTTGGCTTCATGCCATAGCTGTTTTACTTAATGGTAACGGCGTGGGATCCGTGCCATACTCCAAGTCAGCGAATTCAATAATCAATCAATCAGTCATATCAGACATATATCAAGCAGTTTGTCCCACCTTAACACTCGTGATGCCTTTACCGGTGTCAGCCCAAAGTCTAAGAGATAATTAGGAAAATTTAAGAGACATTTCACATTATACAAAGTATCGGGATGAGGGATTTAGGACCGCCATAATTGGGCTCTTCTTCAAAGTTACCACCGCAGTGGGATTAGGTCCGCTGAATTAGGCTCTCTCCCAAATTACCCTTCAACACATCGTAGCAATGGGGTTTAGGTCCGCTATAATTGGGCTCTTCTCCGAAATTACCACCTAAGTGGGATTAGGTCCGCCGAATTAGGCTCTCTCTGAAATTACTCAATTTGCCTATATCATAACTCAAGGAGCGACGGGATCAAAGAGACATCCAAACCAAAATGCTAGCGACAAACCCATGATGCCTAACAATATCTATAAACCATTTTAAACACCAGGGATACACCCAGGGTGTATAAGCTAAAATCATTTCAAACACTAGGGATGCATCCAGGGTGTATAAACCAAATTCATTTCAAACACCGGGGACGCACCCGAGGTGTATAAACCAAAATATTTTTAAAAATGGCAACCAGGGACGCCCTAGACTTAGAATCAAGAAAGACAATCTCAATACAGCCCATCCAAACGACGATTTGCATAGATGGACCCCAATATGCCAGGATGCAAGTGACAATGTCAATGATGTATGATCTGGATCACAAATACAACCATCTATAGCATGGCATCAACTAGCATGGCAAGATTCATGGTATAATTCGCAAAGTATAATGTACAATTATGTGAAGCACAAGCTATAATTCTTAAGATATGACTTAACGTGTTAGCATGAGTTCTAAATCATCATACATTCTCTTAAAAGCACAAATCAACTAATTCAACCCAATAATAATATAGAACTTGGGTCTCACAACAAGGTACTCACACATACACTTAGCAACTTTTAAGGCCAAAAATCAAGTAATAAATTAAAAGGGCCGATAAGGTTTTGGGGTATCTAGACTTGGAATCAAGTTATGATTTTTATACACCAATTAAATAAAAATATTTTCTACAATTCTCATGTTTAACACTATGGCCAAAACCTAAGGAAAAATGGTGAACAAAACATCCTAAGTAAAAATGGTTCAGCAATTTCTTAAGGTTTTATCAAAAATATTCTTCTGTTGGTCTCGATTTTGGGGTATTATATCAGGTCCAAATGAGCCCATTTTTGTGTATATTATAGTTCAATGTTTCCCCTACAAGTTTCATGTTTAGAGATAATAGTTGTTGTTTGGAACAAGTTAGACTTTTTGGCCATTTTAGAAAATAGGTTCTGCTAGCTGCCAAAACTCAGCAGAGCCAGTTTTGGACAGAGGGTTTGAAACGGTTTTGGGTGATCATCCCAAGGGTTTAATGTCTTATTTTTGGGTAGAAAGTACTTCCATATGGTAGCTACAATGTTCATGTAGACCACTTTAGAATTAGGTCACTAAAAATAGGGGTTTTGGGCTACACAAAAATATGTTACAGAAGTGTCCCTTGAGGGCTGAAACTTAATAGAGACTTTCAAAAGGATTTGAACCTATCAAAACTCAATATTTTATGCTCATTTGAGGTGGATAGATATATATACATGTTATCTACAACTTTCATGTTTCGACCGAAGTTCGGATCTCACTTTAAATTAGGGTTTCAAAATCAGTAGTTTTGACTAGTTAAAAAATGACACATTTTGGTACAATTGCAATATCTCAAGTTCTACATATGTAAATGAGTTAAAACCAACTTTGTATGAAATCTAACACAAAAATATAAATCTTTACATAAAGAACATGCTTATATCAATTTCTACATTGAGTTATGGCGTTCCAAAGTTCAGGGTAAAAACATCTATGTTCTCAAAAATCAAGTCTCTTAGGGTTCAAGTCTTCTACTTATGTCATGTCAAGTTTTTGTTCCATTTCTTTGCATGCTAGTGTTTTAGACTTTAATATCAAGGCTCTAGAACACTTATAAGTCATCAAACTCAAAGATAACAACATACAACAACATCTCATGTCACCCATAAACATAACAACCCCTAATTTCTAACTACGATGCCTTTTCGATTTTATTTATGCTCTCAATTCTTAGAGTGTTTAAAGGGATGTGTTGGGGTATATTTTGAGGGATATTACACACAAGGTTTAGAGGTTTTACTTACTTGTTTAGAGGGCTCAAGGATGGTAGCATGGATGGATTTAGCTTTAGGAAAGCACCTCTTGTTTCTCCTTAGCTCCTTATTTTTCTTCTCCTTCTTTTTCTCCCTCAAACTTGTGTAATACTTTAAGAACACTCAACCAAGCCTTTCTCTCTCTATATGCATGAAATTTTGAAGGGAAGAAGAGGGTGTTTGTCTTGGTTTATATAGGAGAAGGGTTAGGGAACAAGGAGGGAACATAAGATTAATTATGGTACTTTGTTTCCTCTTTTCCGTACACATCACATGGTTTGAATTGACATGGTGCAACTTTTGAGGCATTGGGGAAGAGAAATATAGTTAGGGGGCTATTTGGGGGACAAAAACCTAACCCCACATCAATCAAGGGGTTTTGCATTGGTTTGCGTGCCATTTTTACAAGAAAATGCATTAAAAGTTAATTTGATGTATTTTTTTGGTGTCTTTTCCTACGGAAACCTATTATTTTAGTATGTTTATGATAATATAGGATTCCCATGTATTATTATAATTTTCATAGCAATTGATTAAATAGATGTAGTCTTTTAAGTCAAATTAAGCTATTTTGGCAATATATGACTTTTTGATTTATTTTGTTGTGTATGAACTTCAATAATGATTTGTTTTCTTTTGTTAAGCTATAACAATATATTATTATGTATATTACTTGTTCAATAAGTATTAGATCATCATAAAGCTTAATTTAATACATTTCTCATTATTTTAAGCTAAAAAAAGAGCAAAAAGTCAATTTTTGGCACTCTTCCCAAGGTGGTCAGGCACTAAGGGGTAATTTTGTCATTTGTGACATTATTTTGTCTTTTGCTACTTAATTGTAGTAAATCCTTGATTTAGGGTATCCACGTGTCAAAATTTAGATTTTTAAGACTATTTATTGTACTTGGGGCAAAATGGTTATTTAACCCTATTTATGAAGATTTTTGATTTTTAATTCATTATTTCATGATATTTATTTCATTTAGAATGTTGGGAGACTCTCTGGGTGCTAAGAATTTATTGCTTGTGTTTTGGACCTTTTTAGGATTTTTGGGCCGAACTTAGGGTTTTCGATTCGAGTTAGGGTTTTGAATCTCGTCCGTGCTCTATAGCCTTGTGGACCGTCCTTCACTAACACTCAGTGTTTGGGCTGGGTCTTTACATGGGTCGTTGTAAACTATGTTGTTACAACTGGGTTTATACCAGGTCATTACAGTAAACATTGGACACTATCTCTTATTATCAAACATTAAAGGAATGGTTCGGGTTTTCGGGTCGATTTTATGGTTGGTAACTCAAACCTTATTCTTTTAATTCTTTAAAGAAAAATGTATTATTTATGATATTTTATTAGCCCTTAGAGTCAACAAACAATTTTCAGGAGTTGAACTCACTCATGGCAACCAAATCACTTTCTAAGCATTGCTCATCTTTTTAAACCAAAATTTCAAAATTTGTTGGTCTCATCGTAAAATATTTTTAAGATACTTAGAGTCATTAGTTTGCTAACAAGTTACGGGGTGATAGATATACATTTTAGGGACATTTTTTGTGAAGAAAGCTAAGATCAGATGTGCTTCTATACATGGGCAAAAATTCGTTGAACAGAAAAAGTTTAAAAAAGACACTATTGGTAAAATCGAGTTTTAGGAAATATTGTCCGGTCAAATCACTCCAAATAAATTTTAAATGAAAGACAACTCAAAAATCTAGCTCTAGACATAAAGCTTGACTTGAGGGGATGTTTATGGAATTTTCTAAAAATTGTCAAAGTTGGCGGTTTTTCTACTCATTTGGTGTCAAAGTGTAAAAACTATATTTTGGGTACTTATACATCATTTGGGACTCTACCAAAAAACACACATGCTAATAATAACCTCATGAAGTTCCAGTAAAAATAGGTTTTAAAGATAACACTTTTAGGTCCCACAAAATATTTGGGTAAGAGGTTAAAAGGGTCTTTTTCTTGGTTATTTTAGGTAAACTTGTTAATATCCTTGTTTAACATATTTTCGGGTCCATATATGATATTAAATATCAAAAATCAGCATTTTCTAGAGTTCTTAACACCATCATATCATACTTGTCTAATTCGTAGAAAAGAAATCAAAATCTCATAATCGATTCTTTTTTAACCCTCTTGTTTCTATTCTTGTTCTTCGGGCTTTAAATCTTATTAAATGTTGTAGAGAGGGTTTAGAAGAGAAGATTAAGGATGGTTTTAGGAGTTCCTACTTCAAATACTTGATCAATGGAAGGTAGGACTTAAGCTTTATCCCTCTAGAATCACCCGTCTTTCTTTCCTTCCTTCCTTCTTCTTTCTTCTTTCTTCTTCTTCTCCTTCAAGACTCACTATCTCTCTCTCTCTCTCTCTCTAGGACCCTCTTTGCCGAAATATCATGGGGAGAGTGGTGGAGAATGGCCTTCTATTTATAGGCTCATGGAAGAACTTGATGTGTAATTTTTAGGGACTTGTTTGGTAATTAATTTTAATAGGCGAGGAACTAATTCATAATTATAGCCTTGTAAGTTGATGTGTTGTCAAGAGATGAAATGATGAAGAGTTGGGAATATTTTAGCTGATTAAACCTTTTTCAGCAAAAAAGAAGCACAAAAGTGTCCAAACTATCTGAAAAGATAATTTAACACAAAAAGTGATCAATATATGTGATTTACTTAATTATCTAGAATTAAGATTTTATTTTAGAATTAATTTTGTAGAATGTAAATATATTAAAACTATCCAAAATTGCTCTATTTATACCAAAAACGTTCCAAAGTAGTATAAAAATGCACGTTCCCAAGATAAATCCTCAAGATATGACAAAAGTACAAAAGCAACTTCCTAGGTTGACCGGCCACTTTGAAGCTTCCTCTTTATTTTTAAAATTAATTATTGTATTTAATAATTTTTTAAATTTTAAAATTTTGGGCAAAAAGAATTAGAATTTGGACCTTTCTTTATTTTTAAGTTGGTTTGACTGACGGACTTTCTTTTTAATTTTTGTGGGCCTAGATTAAATAATTTGGGCTTTACTTGAGTTGGGTCAATCTTCCAACTTGGGTCTCATTCTTAATCTTGGGCCTTGGCTAACCTTTGGGCCAAACTTTTTATTTTTTTCTTTATTGGGCTTAAAGACTTGGGCTCCCAATTATGTAACTTTAAACCAACACTAGGTTTAGCCCATCCCAAATGTTGGGTTCAAGATAACACTAATTTTAGTTTAGATCGACTCTAGGGTGTTAGGTTCTGAGTTTCATTTCATAGCTAACATACTGACTAACTTCGATTCACATTTTCTTTTATATTAGTTTTGAGAATGCAGATTATTACAAGACATTCCCATCTAGATCCATAAGAATTGCAGCGCCTCTTGACATCAGGGTTTTAATAAGGTACGGTTCAGCCCAATTAGGTTTAAACTTGCCCCTTAGGTCGAAGATCAGAACTTTGATCTTTTTGAGGACTAAGTCGCCTTCCTTCAAGTTCTTAGACTTAACCTTCTTGTTAAATGCACGAGCTACTCTCCTCCCCTTGAATATGAAACAGCGCCCTAAGTCTTCTTTCATCAAACAGGAGCAATTCCTCAAACCTGTCACTCTGCCATTCAGATTTGGGAATATTGCTTTCAGCCATTATTCTCAACGATGGAATCTCTAGATACTAGTGCGTAAGGTGTTGCTTCGGTAGAGGTTCTGATTGATGTTCGGTATCCCCAAAGTGCAAATGGAAGTTTCTCTAGACAATCTTTACGTCCATCTATTGTCTTTACAGCATCTTCTTCACACTTTTATTAGCGGCTTCCATGGCTCCATTGGTTTGCGGTCTATACGGAGAAGACTCATAATTGACAATCCGATACTCTTCTAAAATATCTAAAACTTCTCTTTGGAAGTGAGAACCATTGTAAAAAATTATCTCCTACAAAACCCCATATCGACAGATAAGATTCTCTTTGATGAACTTGGCTACTTAGGAGGTTTTCAAAATAGAGTAGGAGGTAGCCTCAATCCATATCGTGAAGTAGTCAGTTGCTACGAGGATAAATTCATCTCCATTCGAAGCCTTGGGTGTGACTTTCCCTATCATGTCAATTCCCCAAACTAAGAACAGCCAAGGTGATGCCATATTATAGAGCTGAGATGGTGACACATGCATGAGGTTTGCGTGGACTTGACATTTTCGGAATCTTCAAACAAACTGGTGGCGGTCTGTTTATATCGTCATCTAGAAGCATCCTGGGCACAAAATCTCCTTAGCTAACATTAATCCATTCATGTGAGGCCCTCAAACTCCTCTGTGAACCTCTTTCATCAATTCGTGTCCTTCATCCGTGTCAACACAAAGTTTATTAACTCCTAGATATCCCCTCTTGTACAGTCTTCCTCCTTAGATCACAAACTGCGTAGCGAGTTTCTTGATAACTCTTTGATCCTTCTTGTTAGCTCGACTAAGATACTATCATTTCTCAATGAAGTTCCAAATGTCGTGGTACTAGGGTAATCCATCATCAACTTATTGGGTAGCGATGACATTACTAATTATGGGTGTATTTCTTTGTTGAATCTCCAAGGGTCTCATCATTACTCTAGGCGGTATGTCTACCATTGATGCCAGGGTAGCTAGGGAGTCGGCGAACTTATTATGCAATATCGGGACATGGGTGAACACCACACTTTCAAAGCAGGGGATTATTATTTTGAGTTCTCGATTATACTAGATCAACCTCTCCTCTTTGACCTTCCACTCTCATTTCTCTTGAGAGACGACCAAAGCAGAGTCCCCTATGACTTCCAACTTCCTTGCCCCTTGTTTTAAGGATGCTTCCAATCCAGCTAGGCAAGCTTCGTACTCGGCCTGATTGTTAGTAACCTCAAAACTCAACTTATAAGCCAACGGGATATGGGAATCGTCAGGGTGATTAAGTGTATCCCTATCTCGTATCCATATTAGTTTGAAGCTTTGTCAAAATACAGGGTCCATAAATCCTTCTCGATTTTCGACACTTGTTCATTAGGAAACTCAAACTCGGGTTCTTCTTCTCCTTCAATAAGATGGTCGGCTAAAAACTCTGTAACGGCTCTTCTTTTCACTGATTTCCTCATGACGTACTGCAAGTCAAACTCAGCTAGCATCAATAACTAATGGGTCAACTTTCTTGTTAATGCGGGGTTCTCAAAGAGGTACTTGAGCAAGTTTACTCTCGAGATCAAAACAACTCGGTATGCCAGCATGTAATGGTGTAACTTTCCAGATGCCCAAACTAGTGCCCAACAAGTCTTTTCCAAAGGCGTATACCAACGTTCACAATCTATCATCTTCTTACTTAAGTAGTAGACGGCTCCTTCTACCTTTGCTTCATCTTTTTGAGGAGCAACACCCCATTGCTGAATCAATCATAGACAGATATAGTATCGAAGGATTATCGGGTTCTGGTGGTGACAGAACTTAGAGGGTTTTGTAAGTACTGTCGTATGGCATCGAAAGCGTCCTGACACTGCTAATTCCATTGAAACTTGGTTCCCTTCTTTAAGCGTCAGAATAGAGGTTCACAGGTAGTGGTCAACTTAGCTATAAATGGACTGATGAACTGAATCTTTCCCAAGAAGCTCCTTACGTCCTTTTCAGTTCTCGGCGAAGGGATTTCGAGGATAGCATTGATCTTTGACCAATCCACTTCTATACCTCGTTGCATGATCATAAGTTCAAGCATTTTCCCTACTATAACTCCAAAAGCACACTTTTGCAGGTTCAAATGCATTCTGTACATCCTTATTCGTTCAAAGAATTTTCTTAGTGCGATGACGTGCCTTTTCCTAGTTTTGTATTTTATAATCATATCATCTGCGTACACCTCTACTTCTTTGTGTATCATGTCGTGCAGCAACGTGGTTGTAGCCCTATCGTAGGTTGCACCAGCGTTTTTCAGCCCGAACAAAGTGACCCTATAATAATAGGTATCCTAAGGTGTCGTGAAGGTAATCTTTTCCCAATCTTCTGACGCCATCAAAATCTGGCTGTACCCTAAAAATCCATCCATAAAAGACTAGAGTGCATACCTGGCGATGTTGTCTACCAGCACATCTCTGTAGGGGAGAAGGAAGTCATCCTTAGGACTAGCCCTGTTGAAATCCTTGAAGTCGACACACACTCGAATTATTCCATCTTTCTTTGGTACTAGGATGATATTAGCAACGCACTTTGGGTACTCTATAAGTCACATATATTGACCTCTTCCTAAATCTTGAGAGCCCAATCAAACCTAATTCTTCTAAGATTTTGTTTGACGGGTTTGGCATCAAAGTAAAGAGGGATTTGGTGTTGTACGATGTCAGGGTCTATTTCGAGCATGTCTTCCTAGGACCGCGTAAAAACATCTAAAAAATTCTTTTAATAAAAAGGTTAATTGCTCACGTTTCTCCGGAGAGAGCATTGAAGCAACTTAAACTATCTGTGAATCTTCTTCGTTATTAAGATTTATTAAAACAGTTTCTTTTATTACCGGTTTAGCTCGTATTTGTTCTTCATTTTCAATTAAAAGTTTTAATTCTTGGGGGATATTCTCCTCGAATTCATCAAAATTTTCAGAATCAATACAAAATATTTGAGGCACAATTAAGCAAAATCTAATTTCATTTCATTAACTTCAAAGAGGTTTACAACTTAGGACTCAAAGCAAAAGGGCTCGAGATGCCAATAGATGCATTCTCGGCAGACTTGCCGTTACAGACACTGTTCACAGACTTGATAAAAATAGACTCAACAGACTCGGATTTCAACTCACTTGTTACATCACGCATCTATGATAAGCGTGGTGTAATCTGCAAGCGTGTTGGTGTCCATCATCACCAAGTCCTTATCTTTCTCGTTGCCTATACATACTCGAGCCATCTCCTCATCGAAGTAAGAACCCAGATCCCCTTCTTCGTAATGAACTACTTAGTCTGTTCGTACCTTTTTAATAAAGCCCATCTGCTATATCTCTGTTTCCTTTTCACTATCAAATAGTTAGTGGCTAAAAAAGATCTCCAATCCTGGTAGTTTTTAGTTAGTCCTCTCCTCGATCTAAGGCTCGAGAAACCCACAGTAAGGGAAGTCATCTTCCTCTTTAATAAAGCATCCATTCAATGTTAACCCGTCCCCTCCCATCTTCAATCCTTCCATCTCCGGCTTATATCCAAGCCTGTATCTATGACAATTATGGTACACAGGAATGGATTATGAGATTCCTTGCAGATGTTTGCTTAACCCCATTACTGAAAAATAAGACAATCCTTTCATCATGGCCATGACTTTTGGGTTCACATAGTTCTCTTCCTCGTTCATCAAAACTTAGACAACCTTAATCTGGTTAAAGTCGAACCCATTTAGAAGGAGATTTTCTTCACCATATTGGATCTCAAGCAGCAGAGCAGTGTCATTGAGTGGGGTCGGTAAGCCAGTTTCACTCGGGATGGTGACAGTTACTCTTTCCTTAATCAGCTTCACTTTTTGGTGCAGGGTCGACAGAACTGCTCAGATTGTCGGGTTATGTAGCCAAGGCCTTCCTAACAACAGATTAAACGAAACTGGTATGTCGAGAACATGAACTCTACTTCGCTTTCCAGCAGTCTCATTGTAACAACGAAAGTTACTAACCCAAAACATCTCTCTGTGTGTTGTCATATGCTCACAATCCTTGTGCACTTGGCTTGAATGCCTGCATCTTTAATCCCAACCAGTAAGCAGTTCATAGTAGGCACACGTTGAGTGCAGAACCGTTGTTAACCAAAACAAACGGTACCCATTTCTCTAAACACTTCACAATAATATGTAGCGGCTTGTTATGAGACGGTCCCTCTGTTAGGAAGTCCTTATCACTAAAGGCGGTTACATTGGGCTGCTTATTTGGTATCAACATTCTAACCAACTGGTCGAGGGAGACGTCAATTGTAATGACTATCCTGTTGAGAGCTTTCAAAACTACCTGCCGGTTCTTATGAGAAGCCACAAGTAGCCCCCAAATGCTTACATTTCCTTGTGTCTTCCTGAGCTAGTTCAAAACTATGTCTTCCTCTTCACTATTATATTTCTCCCCTTGCTTTCTTGATTCTTCTTGATGTTGCCCTATCTCTAGATGGGCCGATTTAAAATGCTTATTGCAACATCGTAAAATGTTATATTTGTTCTTAGGGCTCCCACAGGCCTTTAAATTGGTTGATTACTTCCCGAACTTCAGCCACTGGGTACCTTTCTCCCCCAAAAGCTTTAGAAATCATCTATGCTTATCTTTCCTTGACTATCTTTTTCACTAACTCCTCTGACTCCCCAGAGATCTTCTTCAATTCCCATTACATTTTGTGCAAACCAATGGGATTCTTCATTGATATCGATCTCTAACTGGAAGAGCTGCCACAACAATACCCTATCAAATAGGTCTTCGTAATCATATGGTGGGGGGAGGGATCCGAGGTTCCCATGGGCCCCATAGTCGTACGATTCCTCCATAATCGGATGCCATTCCAACGCATCCTCTTCTTCGTTATACTCTATATCCATAAATTCCTGCTCCACTTCTTCCAATTCCCATAGATTGTTCTCTTCTTGGTACAAGATTTCTTTTATGTCAAGAGAGCAAAAAGCAGGTTCTTCGGGTAGAGGAGTCTTTGGTTTTGGCTCATGAAGAGTAACGATATACACTAAGGGATCGAACACAATGCCCAGGGTTCCTAAAAGATTCACTTGGGGTAAATCCTTCCCTTTTTTCTTGCTCTTTCTTCTTCTTGATTTCCTCACTAGTTGGTGTTTTCTCTTCCTGTCCACTCTTTATGTCAACCTTCTTTCCATCTGATGACTTTTCTATTTCTGATACTTCTTTTTTCGTCTCTTTAACTCTAAATCTTGACTTCGCTTTTCCATATGAGGTTGCCCCTCTATGCCACGCAACATCATTGCTCAGAATGATCAGAATATGCCATTTGATGTCTATCTTGGCTTTTTCCAAGTCACCCAATGCCTCAAGGCGTGCCAAATCCTCCCATGAACGTCTGATTTCTTCATCTTCTTCATCGTTGCTTTCGAAAAGGGGAAGACCTTCTTTCTTATGAATTACAAAGATTGGGAAGTCATTAAAATCATCATCTATTAATTCCTCAATAAGTTCATTGTCAACAACACATCTCGGCTAGATGGAAAATCTGTAATGGGCTTTGGCTCTGTCCCGGAGACTATAAATTTTGTAGGATCAAAATCTTTCGTCCCTTCTCCAACGGCATTCATATTTTATTGGGATGCATGATTTGGCAATGGATTAGTGATCACATTCAACTTATGAATGGCAGTAGGCAGGAGAATCACCTTGTTATCTATTAAATCTTGGATCTCACGTCGAAGCCTCAAATAGTTGTTGGTTAAATGACCATGCCTCTGCTGGAAGGCACAGTACTGGGTAGGATTATATCGTGGTGGCAAAGGATTTGGCGGCGGGGTCAGTTCTAAAGGCTTTAGGAAACCCCACTCAATCAAATGGCTTAAAATAGAAGTCAATGATATAGTGACTTGGGTAAAGGTTCTCTTTTGCTTGCGGGGTTAGTTTTGGGTAGCTAGCTAGGTCGATGGATTAGGTTGGTTCGAATTCAGGTTCACCTAGTACCTTCAATTCATAGATTTGTGGCATTGTTCGGGTTGTTAACATAAGGCTTTCTAGCTGTTCTTTTGGCTTGACTCTCCTTTCTCGATATACCTAGACTGCAATGCATCCTTTACTGTATCCCAACGTAGAAAACCTGCTCAAATGTCATTAAGAGCTGCGTTATTAGATACTTTTGGAATTGTGGTTATAGATTCTTCACCACCATCCTTACTTACTTCTTCTCAATGGGCCGATTTTTCATTCTAGCTGCCTTGGATCTCCAACAAGTTAAAAACTTGACAAAAGACTACTTAGCCTCCTGCCTAGTAGTCTCGAGGTCCCGAGTAGTGACATTGAGCTAGGTATCATAGTTGTACTGGTTGAAAAATGCTGTAGCAATGTCCTCCCAGATTCTTATCTTTGTAACATCCAGTGACAGAAACCATTTCTGTGTAGGTCCTGACAAAGATTGCTGGAAAAGCTGAGCCTTCAATTGATCACTAATTCCTACCAGCGATAGGGTTCCCACATACATCCACAAATGGATCCTCGGGTCTCTTATTTTGTCAAATGTTTTCAAGTCTAGCATCTTAAACTTCTCAGGGAGTTTAACATCGGGGAACAGATAGAGCCCCTCCACATCTAACATGTAGTCTTCCACCCCTTAGGCTTTCCTCAATATCTTCTCCAACTTATCAACCTAATCAGATAAGATCGACTCTTTGGTGGCTAGGATTTTGGGAATTCCCAGTCATACAGGTGGCACAACAGCCAGTTGGGCTCCATCGGGTCCCACATTATCATCTCAAATTTTTTCTCCTACTTTGTCCTCTTGGTTATTCGAAAGAACTAAGTTTGGATCCACAACCCGGGTTTGCAAAGATTGGATCTGCTTTTGGCACTGAGTCTGGATTCTGGCTTGATTGGTCACAACAGTGTTAACCCCCTCAACTATTTGTTGTAATTCAATGATTACCCTCATTATGTCTACCATGGTCAATTCTGGGTTCGCTATCGGTAACCTTAATTGCTCTACACATTTGAGTCTTCCACTCAGAGATTGGGCCCAAGTGCGTATAGGTTATTCTCGGCACAAAGCTGTGAGACGCTGACCCATTTTCTTTTTCGGTGTTTTTTTTACACGCGTTTTATGTTTTTGTTGCAGCATGTTTTATTTGCTTTTGATGCATGTTTGAGGGTAGAGATGCATGTGGGGAAGGGTCTCAGGGCCGTGGGCCATTATGGCGCAAATTTCAAAAAATTTCAAAAAAAGTTATTTTGGAGGCCTAAAAATATCTGGAGTTAGATATTTTCAAAAGATATTTTCAAAACATAACTCCTAAGTTTTTTTCATTTTTCTCTCTGCCTTCTCTATAACTTCTTGGGGGCCCGGGGCTCAGTTTTCAACAATCCAATAGCAGATCCTTGCTTTTGGCACGGTGGGCTACGCAACCATCTGGTCAGATTTTGATTCCGACGTGGCTCAATTTTGCACGTGGTTCGAGGCGTCGAGTTTTTAACTCACCGAGATAGGATCCTAGACCTGTATATTTTATAAGGGTGCTATGTGTAATCGGGTTTATTTTTACCAGTCGAATTGTTGTACATCTGACTTTGCATAAAAATGGGTTTTTGGGTTTAAAAATATGTTTTCCATCGTTTTCGGTGGTTGAAATCGAGTTGTGATGGTTTCTTTTGTGGCCTTATGGTAGTTTCGGGCTTGGGTATGCTCGTAGGTATGTGATTTGGTGTTTAGAGGCTTTGATTTAGGGTTTATACATGTTTTGGGGCTGAAAAATCTGTTCTATTTTCCAAGAAACCGACACTGTTGTGTGACAGATTGATCGGTCTTTTGACCAATCGATCAGTCTGGGCGATTTTCAGAAAAAAGGTCATTTTTAAAATTGACTATCTCCCTCATCCGGACTCGGAATGGGGTCATTTTTGTGCTCAAATTGAACCCCCGGAAGACTTCTTTCCAATGACACCTCTCTCACTTTAAAATTCTCTTGGTACCAAAATGTCATGACCAAAAGAGTGAAGGTGTGTCAAGTTTTCTAAATCGTTTTTCAACCGTTTTTGGCCGAATGTTGGAAAACGGTTGTTGTTCTTCCTTGTTGCCCATTTTAATCAAGTTTCTTGTTTCTTGGGGTATCGTGAGCTTGTGTTGAGCGTGTGTGGGCGTTGAGGGTGTGTGCTGAGCTTGTTTGGGTCCGGGAAATTGTGTGATGGTGATTCGGTGGTTGGTTTGGTTTTCGATTGGAGTCCTATGGTATCAATTGATTAATTTATGGGAATTAGTTGATTCAAATACCTGTGAATTTCTTTTGGGGTTCGGTTGGTCATGTGCTGGTTTTGAAAGTTGTGTCGTGGCTTCGGGTGTGTGTTTAGATGCCGTCCTCGTGGGTGACGTGCCTGGTGAGACGTGGGTGTGATGTCATGGTTTGAGGTTATATGGCTATGTGTGTGCTTATAGCTAGCTTTATGCATTTATAATTGTTTATTTATGCATGGTTTATGTAAGTAGATTACATGATTTGATAGCGTTGCGTGTAATAAGGTTTTATGCTTTAAAACTTAGAGTTTTATAGGTATGTGTATATGCGTTCTGAGGAACGGATGCATGTGATGCATGTTGCATGAGTTGCAAGTGTTATGTGGGTCACGTGTGTAACATGTGATGTGGTTTGTGATACGTAGTGATAGTACATGGTTTTATGCATTTTAAATTCTAACTAGGTTATGCATAGGTGTATTGGATAATATAGTAAAACATGTGATTTTGTGAATGTTAGCTCTGGATGACGGTGCATTCGACAGGGCTGCGGTCCCTCGGTGAAAGTCTGTAAAGGTGCGTCGGTAGGGCTGCGGTCCTTCGATTAAAGTCTGTGAAGGTTAGGGCTGAGGTCCTTCGATTGGAGTCCATAAAGGTGTATGGTAGGGCTGCGGTCCTTTGGTTGAAGTCCGTAAAGGTGCATTGACGGGGACTACGGTCCATCGGTGAAAGTCCGAGAAGGTTCATGGCTTGCATGTACTGCATTGTGGGACGGATAGACCAGTTTTCAAATTATTTTTAGAGTCGTGTGAATCGCGATCTAAAAACCCCTTTTTAATTATTTTCAATGCTCCTGTGTGTGAGCCAAAATATGGTTACTATCCTCGCTTTCCCAGTTGCATATGAAAACTGTTTTAAAGGCTTGAAAGAAAGTCTAAACCTACACTTCGAATTTTCTTGCATGTTTTGTTTATACTGCATACTTGTCTAGTTTCTGCTGAGCCTTGGCTTACGATGAGAGATTTGATTTTCTTCAGGTACCGATACGCTAGTTGATCTGGAGGTGCTGGAGAGGCGAAAGAGTTATAGTCTTCTTTTTTTGTCTTTCTATTACATGTATGTTGTAACATATTTTGTTAGTGTTGGAACCGTGTAGTGTAAGCTTTTGGCGTTGGAGCCTTGTAATTTATGCCATTTGGCGTTTATATACAATGCATGCATGTTTTATTTTGAGAGTGTATCCTCGTGTTGGGTTTTATGTATGGTTGTTTGTGGTGTTTCACGTGACCCAAAGTTTGGGGCGTGACAGATTGGTATCAGAGCTTCGTGTTCGAATACCTAAGAGTTGTGGGAAGAGGGTGCGTTCCCGTGTGAGGTTGATTGCGTGCACTTGACTGCAAGTGTTTAGGTTCTTTGATAACATGTACGTGTTAGCATGTTAGGCATGATGATGATGTGTGTATGTGAGCATGGGGTATGAACTGTGGGATTGATTAGTCCTTCCTTTGGGCGTTTGGATTAACAAACTTTGGAGCCAAGTTAGAAACGCGTTTAGCTGACGTGATTTCTAGTAGGGAATCTGAGTAGGTTATCCAGATTGATGGGTCATTCTTGTCGATTCTCCCCGGTATGTGGGGTCTGTTTAGCATGAACCTATGTGGCCATGTGTTAGCATGTTTATATGCTTAATGTTTATGTTCATGATGTGTGTTGCATCTTATATGGTGTCTTCTTTCATATAGACGTGATGCAGGCGAGGAGAGGGCGATGCCGTGGTCATGCTGTTGGCCAAGGGGATGTTCCTATCCCTGATGTTGGGGATGCCAATGCTCCCCAAGGACCTATTGATATGATAGAGTTGGTGTGTGCGCTGGTGTGTTCCATCGGCCAGTTGGTTGAGACCGTTAGAGGTGAGACCGACCGAGGGAGAGAGGGAGTACCTGAGGTAAGGGCTACTATGGCCATGCGGGAGTTTAGGCGCATGGATCCACCTACTTTTGCTGGAGATCCAGACCCTATCGTGGCTGGAGTTGGTGACATAGATCCTTGACACACTGCTGATTGTGGAGGATGAGTTGCGGGTTTCATTTGCCACCTTTCAGTTGAGGGGTGTTGCTCATCAATGGTGGAGATATGCTAGGATGACGGTGGGAGTCACTTGGGTAACTTTTACAGGAGTATTTCTTGAGAAATACTTCCCAGCGTCGTAGAGAGATTTGTACAAGGAGGAGTTCTACACTCTTACCCAGGGGGCCATGGACATCATGCAGTATGAGTCCAGGTTTATGTGCTTATCCCGATCTGCTCCAGAGTTGGTGAGCACAGATGAGCTGCGATCGATGAGGTTTAAGTGGGGCTTGAGGCCAGCGATCAGGGAGCGTGTGGTTGCGCTGGGACTTTGGGTGTTCACAGAGCTGGTGGAGGCAGCAGCGAGGGTGGAGAACGCCATGACAGAGATTCGAGCTTCCAGGGAGGCTAGGACATCACAGGGTGGGACCGAGGTACAGACTGGCGGACGTTCCGGCAAGAAGCAGAAGTCCTTTGGTCCTAGTTTTCACCCATCTGGGTTACCACAGCAGTTCTCTGCACGAACACCATCAGTGTCTTCATCTGGGAGGCCGGAGCGAAGCAAATTGATTTGCTATCAGTGTAGGCAGCCAGGGCATCGTGTGTAAGATTGCCTGCAACCGAGGCAGTCTCAAGGTTCATGGATTCAGTCGCAGGGAAAAGAGTTACAGATTTGCTATGGATGTGGCCAGCCTTGACATGTTCGCAGCAATTATCCCCAGATGGAGAGTGCACCGAGTGTAGTGGGCACGCCAGAGAGTTCGTATGTGCAAAGCCGACAGCAATATCCATTGGTTCAGACTTCCCGAGTAACGACAGGTGGGGGTGCTTCAGTTCAGTCGGTACGACAGCCTACCGTGGCGAGTGGCAGACAGGATAGAGCGGTATTGCCCCAAGTGTATTCACTTGTAGCTCCTGGTTCTTCGAGGGCACCGGCTGCGCATGTTGATGCAGATGCAGATCTTTCTCCATTGCACCGAGGTACCTTTCTGAGTTTATAGGCTTTGGGCCAGTTCTTTTGTTGCATCTGTTGGGGCGTTGGTAATGGACTCCGTGGATGGTGTGTTGCATGGAGGCAGTGGTTGGTGACGATGTGAAGTTGGGGAGTTGTAGATCCCGTGTTTTGAGACAGTTGGCTATTGTTTAGGATGCCTGACCATGTTTGACTATATCTTAGGAATGGTTTAGCTTTCCATCCCATGTGCCTGTGTCGATTGTGATCGACGGTTGGTTGTTTAACCTTGTGTCGAATTTCGGGGGTGAAATTCATGTAATGGGGGTAGAGTTGTAAGACCCTGACCCGTTTTCTTTTTTGGCATTTTTTTTTCGCGCGTTATGTGTTTTTGTTGCAGCATGTTTTATATGCTTTTGATGCATGCTTGAGGGTAGAGATGCATGTAGGGAAGGTTCCCGGGGCCGTAGCCCATAAATATTAGAGTTAGATATTTTCGAAACTTAACTCCTAAGTTTTCTCCATTTTTTTGTCAGCCTTCTCCCTAACTTCTCAGGGGCCCGGGGCTCGATTCTCAACGACCCAACAGCGGATCCTTGCTTTTGGCACGGTGGGCTACGCAACCATCTGGTAAGATTTTGATTCTAGCGAGGCTCAATTTTGCACGTGGTTTGAGGCGTCGAGTTTTTAACTCACCGAGGTAGGATCCTAGACCTGTATGTTTTATAAGGAGGCTATATGTAATCTGGTGTATTTTTATCGGTCGGATTGTTGTAGATCTGACTTTGCATAAAAATGGGTTTTTTGGTTTGAAAATCTATTTTCCATCGTTCTTAGTGGTTGAAATTGAGTTGTGATGGTTTCTTTTGATGCCTTATGGTAGTTTCGGGCTTGGGTATGCTCGTGGGTCTGAGATTTGGTGTTTAAAGGCTTTGATTTAGGGTTTATACATGTTTTGGGGCTAAAAAATATGTTCTGTTTTCCAAGAAACCAAGACTGTTGTGTGACGGATCGATCGGTCTGGGCGATTTCAGAAAAAAATGTCATTTTTAAAATTGAAGCTCAAATTGAAGTATCTCCCTCATCTGGACTCGGAATAGAGTCGTTCCTAGGGTCGTTCTTGTACTCAAATTGAAGCTCGTGAAGTCTTCTTTCTAATAACACCTCTCGTACTTTAAAATTATTTTGGTAGAAAAAGTTATAACCAAAAGAGTGAAGGTGTGTTAAGTTTTCTAAATCGTTTTTCAACCATTTTTGGCCGAATGTTGGAAAAAGGTTGTTGTTCATCCTTGTTGCCCCTTTTAATCAAGTTTTTTGTTTCTTAGGGGTATCGTGAGCTTGTGTTGAGCGCGTGTGGGCATCAAGGGTGTGCGTTGAGCTTGTTTGGGTCTGGGAAATTGTGTGATGGTGATTCGGTGGTTGGGTTTGATTTTCGATTGGTGTCCTATGATATTCAATTGATTAATTTATGGGAATTAGTCGATTCAAATACCTGTGGATTCCTTTTGGGGTTCGGTTAATCGTGTGCTAGTTTCAAAAGTCGTGTCGTGGCTTCGGGTGTGTGTTTAGATGCCGTCCTCATGGGTGACATGCATGGTGAGACGTGGGTGTGATGTCATGGTTTGAGATTGTATGGCTATATGTGTGCTTATAGCTAGCTTTATGTATTTATAATTGTTTATTTATGCATGGTTTATGTAAGTGGATTACATGATTTGATAGCATTACGTGTAACAAGGTTTTATGCTTTAAAATCAGAGTTTTGTTGGTATGCGTATATGGGTTATGAGGAACGATGCATGTGATGTTAGGGTTGGTATACTGAAAATCATGTTTTTAGTATTTAATTTTATTTTTAATAAAATTAATTTTCTATTTTGTGAAAATTTTTATGAGCAATGTATGTGTATTATTTCTTTGATATGCATGGATGTGCAGTATTCTGTATAGTATTTAATCTGGTGTGTAGAGTACGGCATACACACAGAAGACCAGATTTTAGGTTCTTACAGAATATAAGTTTTATGTTCACAGTTTAGATGGAAATGGACATAC
>JAULJZ010163773.1:0-26102 GCA_032270985.1 Heliamphora pulchella | reverse complement strand
ATAAAATAAAAAATTAATTTTATTAAAAATAAAATTAAATACTAAAAACATGATTTTCAGTATACCAACCCTAACATTAGGGTGTCAACTCATTTGCTCAAAGGTGTTAACACACTTGAGATCTTCAAGTATCATTAGCCTTAAATTGTTGACTCAAATATCAATTAGGGTTAATACAAAATAATTTCTTTCAAGAATACTTAAGTGTCAATCCATTTGAGAGATGAGTCATCTCATACGACTTAAAGGTGTCAACTCATTTGTCATTTTATGTCAATACTACCTTTTTGAAAATAATAAATATTATCCTTTTAAATCAATTTATTATTAGAAAATGAATTATGAAAATTATCGAAATCTAAATAAAAAGCCTTTGGGCTAGCAATCTCTCATTTTTTAATGATTACAACAATTTCAATAGTTTCTAGAAAATATCTAAAAATATTTTCAACAAGGGTTCTCCCCTTATCGTTATACTTTAAACAATATATGCAATCACAAAGGTTAGGCATACAATAACGGTGTAATATACATTTCTAAGATAATTTGCAAGTTTAATTCAGAAGCATTCTGAGTTTATTAAAAATTTATGCAACAAATCAAAAATGTGCAAAGTGATTTTTAAATCCCAAGCATCAATCATAAAGATATTTAGAGAGCTATGCTATCAAATGATGCTAAACAGGATTTTACATACACAATCACATATAAACATTCATCCATAAAAAGAGACTATGAAAGAAGGTATGTTCACAATCATCACAACACACAACAAAAAGGAATGTATGTTTAAGGGTACAACTTCTCCTTCATAATCATAAAAACTCTTGAAAAATAAAAGTTTGTAAATGTTTTTCTTCTTCTCCACTTCCTTCCTTAACTTTTCTTCTCCCCTTTTGAAATCATCAAAGGGTCGAAGTCATTGATCGTCCATGAACTTCTTAAACTTCTTTTTCTCTTCTTATTTTTGGCATCTTTCTGAGGCTTTTTCTTTGAAGGTGAAAGCTCATTCATCTTTCTTCTATGCAGCGGCTATTGAAGTAGCAGCAAGGGCTAAATCTTCTTCACACTTCAAACGTGTAGCATTTTCTTCCTTTGATTCCTTAGGTTTGAACCATTTGCCCCAAGCTTCTTGCAACTGTTTGAGATGCTTTTCAACTTTTCTGGAGTTTGTGTAAACCGCTGTAATAATGCCTTGGTCGTATTCTTTTCGAACTTACTGATGGATCGCCTTGTTACAGTTGACTATGGAGATAAGACTATCGTTCATTGTCTTGCACAAGGCTCTCCTAGCATCGGTGGCATTTTCAACATCATGACGTAGGGCTCGGTTGGTCTTGTCTAAGTGTTTGACTTTGTTAGATAATGATGATATGGAGCAATTAAGGTCAAACATGTCTTGATCAATCTTGGATTAGAAGAAGGTCAAAAAATATGAAAGACCTTTGACCAAAAACACAATCTCAGACAAATTAACAAGAGGAGCAACCGAGGAGGTAGAAGGTGCAGATGGTGCATCAATGTGTACAGGAGGAGGAAGAGCATGTGAGGGAGCACTGGAAGGTCCAGGTGTGTCAGTTCTAGCAGATGGTGGAGCAGGTGAATCAAAATCTACTCTAATAGGGGAGAAATAACAAGGTGCAGAAGGATTGCGAGGAATGAATGGAGTACCACGTCGAGTGGTCCAGACTCCGTTAACCTTGGAGATTTGCATGTGTTTTAAAGTAGAGGCACCATACAAATCATGTTTTGAGAAAGGAACCATTTTCTCAGCAGTTAAATCAATGCCAAAATGACGAGAGACTTTGGTAAAAAACTTGCCATGAGGAAGGGAGGAGTTGGATTTCTATGGGATTAGAGCTTATCAGAAATAAAGAGAAAACCAAGGTCTAGGTTGTTTTTGCTCTAGAATACACCACATTATAAAAATGTGCATATAAGAAACATCTCCAAATTTTTCCATTTAAGGTAAAAAGATGTGGTTGATCATATGGTGTAGAATTCTCATATCAGGTTTGAGAGAGTTGGCTTCTAGGGTTTTGGAAGGGTCGATTTCATCAACTTCAAAAATTTATTTGACAGCATCATGAAAAGAAAATCCATCAATGTCGATAGATCTCTTAATGCAAGGAACAAAAATTTCACCCTCCAACACAAAGGATTTCATTAAGAACGGAGGAGGTTAAGTGGATTTTTGTGCCATTCACCCAAGAGGTGATGGTGGTGCTTGGAATAGATGCAATGTGAATATGAGCATAAAAAAGCTTTACAAGTGTGGGATAGTGAAGGTCACAATTTTGAAGTAGTCACTCCCACTCGAGACTAGAAAATAAGTTTTTGAAGCGCATTTCTATGGAATCGAAAAAAGTGAAATCAATAGAACGTCCAGGGATTGCCTTATGGTTTACGAAGGAGGAGAAATAGAGTCGTTGGAACTTGGTCGATTTGAAACTCAAAGCCTTCGACATCGCAATGGCTTCTGTTCCCGTCATCATTGCCGTCGACGTTGTCTTCTTCTTCTTCGAAGCCCTAAGGTTTGAAGGGCCCGCATCTCCAGTGCATTTACTACCTTTACTCATTGTTCTTGGAGTCATCTTAGATCGAAGAAAGGAGATCGAATAGAGGAGAGAAGATGAGGGGTCGACTCGTTTTTCAAAGGAGTGAAAAATGGCGGGAGATGAACAATTGTGGAGAGAGAGGGGAAACGACGCAACTGGTAGGGACCGGTGTCTCTTAAATAGGTAAAATGATTTGTGTTGACACAAATAGCTTTTGAGTCGACACTTTTCTTCGCGAGTGTGGGTGTCTAAAATAAGAAATTGTGTCAATATTTTTTTCAAAAATGGTCGACACTTTCGGCCGTTTGAGTCGACACGTTTAAGCGTTGGGTCGACCCAAATTTACCGAGAGTAAGACGTCGAAATTAAGTCGACACTATATAGAAAGGGGTCGACACTTTTTTCCGCAGTGCCACTTTTATACAGCTTTGAGTCAATTCAAGCACACATGTGTCGACACTTTTTCAAGTAGAGTCGACACTTTTCACGTATCACTTTAGAATATAAAGAGTATTGAAATGCATTAAAAAAGACATGGTTAGTATGGAACTTTAATCGTGAATTAGGAGCACATAACATACCAAGTTCTCTTCTTATATAGCATATTCTTTCTTCATTTAAAGGTTTTGTAAATATGCCTGCAAGTTGGTAATCTGTGCCTATGAATTCAAGTTCGATGTTACCTTTTTGCACATGATCTCTTATAAAGTGATATCTAATCTCAATGTGTTTGGTTCTGGAGTGTTGTATTGGATTCTTGGATATATTGATTGCACTTGTGTTATCACATTTTACAGGGATATGATCTAAGAAAAAGCCATAGCCCTCTAGTTGTTATTTTATCCAAAGAACTTGTTCACAACAGCTACCAGCTGCTATGTACACAGCCTCAGCTGTAAACAAGGTTACTGAGTTATGTTTCTTGCTAAACCAAGAAACTAGCGAGTGTCCTAGGAATTAACATGTTCCACTTGTATTTTTTCTATCCACTTTACATCTGGCAAAATTAGCATCTGAATAGCCAAATAACTCAAAGGCTATTCCTCTAGGATAGAATAATCCTAGGATTTGTGTGCCTAAAAAGTATCTAAAGATGCACTTAACGGCGATCACATGTGATTCTTTAGGGTTAGATTGAAATCTTGCATACATGCAAACACTAAACATAATATCTGAACGGTTAGTAATTAAGTATAATAGAGATCCAATCATACCTCTATAGCATTTTTCATCTACTATTTTACCATTTTCGTCCTAGTTAAGCTTTGTTGTAGGACACATTGGGGTTCTTATGGGTTTTGTTTTCAGCATGTCAAACCTCTTCAATAGGTCCCTTATGTACTTAGCTTGATTGATGTAGATTCTTTCTTGTGTTTGCTTGATTTGAACTCCAAAAAAGTAGTTGAATTCTCCCATCATACTTATTTTGAATTCTCCCTACATACACTTAGCAAAGTTGTGAGCCCCTGACCTTTTTTCTTTTTCGACGTTTTTCGATGCGTGTTTGTCGTTTTTGTTTCAGCATGTTTATACGTGTTTTTATGCATGTTCAAGTGTAGAGATGCATGCGGGGTTGGTTTCTAGGGCCGTTAGCCATTGTGGTGCGAATCTTTAAAAAAAGATATTTTCGTGGCCTATAAATATCTAGCGTTAGATATTTTCAAAAGATATTTTCAAGACTTACAAGCTAAGTTTTTTTTTTCTCTGCCTTCTCTCTAACTTCTCGAGGGCCCGCGACTCGATTTTTGACGATCCAACAGCTGATCTTTGTTATTGGCACGGTGGGCTACGCGGTCATCCGGATGGAGTTTTATTCTAGCGAAGTTCAGTTTTGCATGTGGATCGAGGCATTGAGTTTTTAACTCAACGAGGTAGGATCCTAGACTCTCATATCTTACAAGGGTGCCATGTGTAATCATGGGTGCTTTTACCATTTCAAATGCATGAAAATCATTTTATGTTTTAAATGTTAGTTTTAGGGTTCAAAACTATTTTTTTGTCGATTTCGGTTGGATAAAATTGTATTTCGAGAGTTTCTTTTGAGGTTTTGGTGTTAGTTTTGGGCTTGTGTATGTCCGAGGGTGTTTGATGGGAGTTTTGAGGCTTCGTTTTGGGGTCGAAAGGGCTGAAACAGTAGCTCGGAGTCAGTTTTTGCCTGGGCTCAGTCGATTGGACCTAAGAGGTCAGTCGACTGAATGGGTTTCAGTTGACTGGATCGTGGAGGTCAGTCGACTGACCAGTGTTTTTAGGAAATTTTATGAAATTCCAGTTGCTTGTTTGGGTCGACTGGGAGGGGGTTTAGTCTACTGGGTCCTGTGTTGGGCGTTTTGGTGGTTTGTTGGCCGTGTGGTGGCCTCTTGGTCGATTGGGTTATGGGGCTTGATCGACTGCTCTCCTTTAGTGGTTTTTCAATTGATTGGATTATGGGGTCCTATCGATTGAAGTTGTAACAGGCCGATACGCATTTATTTTTGTGATTTTATGTCTTCGGTTAAATGAGGAGACATAATTAAACTTGGGCGTTGGTGTTATGAAACTTTATTCACTTACGGCGGAATTAATAATATGTGAAGGTGAAATTGAGATATATGGTGAAAAACGATATCGATATGGTTTTGTTGATGTATAATTTGAAATATTTAACTGCGAATAAAGTTGGAGGTTTGAGTTGGTTTTTAATGAAATTCACAGAATCCTACTTCAGGGGTCACCGCTTAAGTGGTGGGGATCCGCTCGAGCGGACTATCGGGATATGTTTGGAATAATCTGGAAGATTGGATAACATTTGGGGAGGCCTATATGTATGTATATATAATTCACGTGAGAGAGAGTGTGAGCATCCTCATCTCTTCTTCTCCTCTCTCCTTCTTCATCTTCTCTAAGTCCTAGTGGGAGAAACCCAAATTCCATGTGAAAACCTTAACCCTCCATCCTTCAAGTTGAAGATTAAAGCAAGATTGGGAGCAAGCAAGGGTAGAGATCAAGCTTTAGAGCAAGGAGGTAGAAGATGGAGCATCTAGGAGGCAAGAACACCCAAGATCCAAACCCTAGGAGGGAGAATTTGAAGAGATTTCAAGCTTTTGAGCAAATCTGAGGTAGGATCTAGATTCTCTCATATGTGTGTGTTGATTTGAGTTGATATTTTGATTATGTGAGTAAAATATAGTAGATTTCATACTTGATTTGGAGAATTGATAGGGTTATGTGTGAGTTGAATTGGGTTTTCATGAAAATTGGGGTTTTAGATAGATGATGAACCATGATTTTGGGAAATTATTGCATAAAATGGGTTTATGAGATTTGAATCCAATGATTTTGGAGTGGGACTTGAGATTTAAAACATGTTTGATGAATGTTTAAGGGTATTGAGGTTGGAAGATCAAAATAGGGGCAAATCTGGGGTTTTCTAGGGCGACAGCGCGCTCGAGCGGAGCCCTATCCGTTCGAGCGCTCACATGGCAGAAGGTTGGGCGCTCGAGCGCCCGACGTCCGCTCGAGCGGACTAACTACACAGGGCCAACTTTGTTCGATCATATCTCCCTCATCCGGACTCCAAATTGGGTTGTTCTTGTACTCAAATCGAAGCCCTAGAAGTCCTCTTTTCAACAAGACTACCCTCACACGAAAATTCTCTTTGTAAAAAAAGTTATGATTAAAATAGTGAGGGTATGTCAAATTTTCTTAACCATTTTTCACCCGATTTTGGCCAAATGCTTTGAAAAAATATATTTTCATCAATAGTGAATCTTTCCGTCGAATTTTCTATCCCTTGGACTATGAATATACTTACTTTACTATACTTGGGCTGGGATGTTAGTATCATACCGATTGGATATGTTTGGAACAAAAATAAGTTTTTGACATGTAATGAAGGTTTTACGACCTAGTATGAGCATGGGTAATTGTGGGCTGTGTAGTGACATGGTTATTATATAAGTTTTTAATTTTTAGAGAGAAAACTTAGATTTTTCTTTATGTATATATATACTTGCATATGATAGGTGCATTCCATTTCTTCATACGGAATAAATTCAAAGTTTTGTGTTAAATGGTGCATTATGAGATTAATGAAGAAATATGATTCATGAAAGGTCATGTCTTGGAACTTATGATGCATTTGATGTGAAAGGAGATTGAATACTAAAACCGAATGTGACTTGACAATGAAATGGAAAGGTTGGGAATGGAATTGAAATGAGAATGTGTAAAAATGATTGGGGAAGGAACCAATTGTGGGTTGAATCCCCGAATTTTTGTGAAAAATGAACAAATAATGAACCGTATAGACTAATGTGGATTAAGTTGGCCTGGCGGGTCTGCGGTGAAAGACCAGAAACTTGCGTAAGATGGGGACCACGTGCCCATGGGTTAGCCCCCGAAATGTGGTGTTGTATCGTGGTGAGTTATAGAACTATCTATTAACCAATGGTTTCGCGTAACCTATTGGGATAATAGGAAGGAGTTTCTATAAGCTGCACTCTATACCGGTTCATTAACTGTGATAAATTAAATGTGATACGAATTTGTGATAAATCGGGTAACGATAATGTGACACGATTTTTGTGAAAAATCGAATAATGGAATAACGATATGGATAATATGAAAGGATGAATGGGAACAAATTGGTGTGCGTGGGTGCGTGGGTGTGTAAGAACGTAAATTTGTGAAAATTTGTATTTTCTTCTGTTACACCCATCACACCTCACAAATTATGCATCACCTATGAGTTAATCTATATCCTACGAGCTTCGGCTCACGTATGTTTACTAAACCATTTCAGGTTCTGGAGACCAGGGACGATACCAGGGCAAGGGATGCTTTGGAAAAGACTGGAAGGAAGATTTTGTGTTTATTTATATTTTGCATTATGATTGTATACGAACCTGAATGGAGTATTGTAATTAAAGATATTATGATTGTGAACGAACTTTTGAGATTTCATGCCTTCATTGTAAATTGGATATGTGCGAGAATATAGTTATTTAAAGAGAAGTTTTTATATAATTGGAACTTAAATTCTATGATAAATGAAAGTCGTAGATGATGACCCTTAGGAGGAACGGTTTGGGATTGGTTCACGGACCCAGGTTTGGGTCGTGACAGAAGTCACAGAGATGGTGTTGGTTATTTCATGTGGGGTGTTAGGGCACAGTTGTGTGCGTGGTGGTTAGTGCACCATTGGGTGCAGGGCGTGTGGGTCCGTTGTTTGTCTTAAAGATGGGGTTTTAGGTGAAAACCTTTTGTGGGAGGTTTAGTGTTGGCCTTTGCTTAAGTCGTGTTTGGTAAGTTATTGTTTGTGTTGGGTGTGTGGCATGTGATGTCGTGACGGGTTGTGTGGAGTCGTTATGTGGAACGTCATGGTTATACGTGCTTTTGTGCTTATAGAACTGTGGTTAGTTTCATTCTTGCATGTTGTAGGACGGATATGTGGTCCTATGTGGTCATATGCGATCTTATACGGTCATGGTATATCTAAGCTCTGATTTTATGTGTGCATGTGTTGCACTGGTTAAAACTCTAGTTTTAAAAATTGCATATGTTGGGGCAGATTTTGGTCCCTCGGTGAAAGTCCGTAAATATGCATATGAGGGGCAAATTTTGGTCATACAGTGAAAGTCCGTGAAGATATCTGTTGGCTCTGGTCAACAATGCATTAGTTGGGGTAGATAGTGGTCCTACGGTAAAAGTCTGTAAAGCTATATGATGGGGGCGTATGTGGTCCTATGATTTTACCCTGTGAAGTTATATGTTAATTCTGCATATGTTGCGTTATATAAATGGCGTGTGTTGTATGTGGGGCTCGTGGGAGTCTTGGCTCGTAGGAGTTAATCCTTGCTGATGAAGCATCGTACTATATATATCAAATTATTTTCTAGGCTCTAATGAGTCGTGATACAAAACTATTTTCAAAATAATTTTCTTTGAGACTCTTAGGAGTTCTCGTATAAAACCGTTTTTCAACTGTTTTCATCTGGAGCTCGTATGAGTTCAGATATAAAATTGTTTTTATGGCTCGTGTGAGTTGAAAACTGCACCTCGTTTTCCGAGCATGTTTTGTTTATATTGCATGCTTGTCTAGTTTATACTGAGCTTTGGCTCACGGTGTGGCGTTTGAAATATTTTTCAAGTACCGGTCACGCAGGTTGATTTGGGGTTGCCAGTTAAGGCAGAAGATCCTAGTCTTCCTTTTTGTTCTTTCGAACCCTGTATGTTTACATGTTTTCCAGTGTTGAAACAGTGTAATGTAAGCCTTGTTGGCATTTATATACAATGCATGTATGCTTTAGTTTGTGAGTAAATATTGGGTTAGGCATTTTATATGGTTGTTGAAGGGTGTTTCATATGACCCGAAGTTAGGGCTGTGACAAAAGTTTTTGCAAAGAGATTTGTTAGTTGCACCAAAAATAATGTCATCTACATAAATTTGGACAACTAACATATCATTTTCTTGAGACTTAATGAAAAGAGTGGTATCAATTTTTCATTTTAAAAACTCATTTTCAATCAAGAATTTGCTAAGTCTTTCATGCCATGCTCTAGGTGCTTGCTTTAAACCATAAAGAGTCTTCGTAAGTTTGTAAATATGGTTTGAAAAATCTAGATTTTCAAAGCTAGGAGATTGTTTTACAAAAACTTCCTCCAAGATAATACCATTTAAAAAGGTACTTTTGACATCCATTTGATAGAGTTTAAAATTTTTAAAGCATGTAAAAGCGAGCAACATCCTAATGACTTCAAGCCTAGCCAAATGAGCAAAAGTTTCATCAAAATCGATGCATTCCTCTTGATTGTAACCTTGGGCTATCAATCGACTTTTGTTCCTAAGAACTACTCCATTCTCATTCATTTTGTTTCTAAAAACACATTTTGTACCAATAATGAAGTGTTCCTTAGGTCTTGGGACTAAAGTCCAAACCTTGTTTATTTCAAATTGGTTAAGCTCTTCTTGCATAGCTAAGGTCCAAAACTCATCGTTTTTAGCTTTCTCAAAATGTTTTGGTTCAATCTAGGAAAGAAATGCTAGATTACCACAAATATTATGTAGAGAGGATCGAGTTTTGATACCTTCAAATGGATCACCAATGATAAGATCTTTTGAGTGACCATGAGCATACTTCCACTCTTTAGGCAAATCTGGATTTTTACGATTTGAAGGTCCAGCATCCTGTTAAACTTCATTTTGTTGAGGATTTGAAGCTTCCTCTTGATTTGGCTCATCTTGGTCTTTAATTAAGATATCTTCAGCACCGTTTTCCATGTCAATCAAATTATCTTCACAAAATTCCATTAAAGAACCAAGGTTAGCTTTATAAAAAATAACATGTATAGATTCTTCAATAACTAGGGTCCTTTTGTTGAAAACTCTATAAGTTTTACTAGATAAGGAATATCCTAAGAAAATAACTTCATCAGATTTTGCGTTGAACTTGTCCAAAAGTTCTTTGTTGTTGTTCAAAACAAAATATTTGCACCCAAAGGCACAAAAATAGCTGATGTTGGGTTTTCTTTTATTCCATAGCTCATATGGAATTTTCTTGAGAGAAGCTCATATCATAGCTGTATTCGCGATAAAACAAGCTATGTTGACAGCATCGGCCCAAAAGTATCGTGGTAGATTATTTTCACAAAGCACGGTTCTAACCATTTCTTCCAATGTCCTATTCTTCCTCACAACAACTCCATTTTGTTGAGGGGTTCTAAGAGCAGAGAAGTTACGGTTAATATCATTTTCATCACAAAATATTTTAAAAATTTTGTTTTCAAATTCTCTACCATGATCACTCCGAATTCTTGTAATTTGAAAATCTTTTTTATTTTGAACTCTCCGAGACAGTTTTACAAAAGAGGCAAATGTTTCATCCTTATGAGTTAAAAAAAGCACCCAAGTGTATCTTGAGAAGTCATCAATAATAACAAAGGCATATCGCTTGCCTTTATTAATTAATTTTTTCTGTGATGCATAAATGAAGATGTTAATTAATTTTTTTTCTCTATATATTTAATTTATTAAATATATGAACATATGCAGAATAAATATTGACATTTACTCTGGCCAACCCATTGGCGTTGGGAGAGAAGGATACAATACTTCAATTGATGAGAGGGTAACGTTATCAGGCCATAGTGGTGTAAAATAATACATTAAGGTGAAACTGAAACTAAATTCATTACATTTATTTAATCATTGATACATTGGGTTCTTTCTGTGGGACCCCAAATATCCCATTACGACCAATCACAACATCATTCACGGAGATGGTCTCCGTGGCTAACTAAACAATGCATTCTTCTAGGAGAATGACTATGTCATAGGCTGAGAAGACTCCTCGACGAATAGCATCTCGTACGACCACCAAGCAATCATGTACTGAGTCTGCATAGTATCCTCCATCATCACGTGGGTTATTATCTGCACTGAAGGTAATGTCCTCCATAACCCTATAGGGCAGCTCCCCTTTTAACACCACGCGCTCACAGTCTCCTCTGTCTAACAGCTGTCGAAAGAAGAATCCAAGATGGTGGGCATCCCACTTCAGTGCCCATGTGTACATTCCACGTGCAGCAAAGAGGGAATCAACCCTGTTAAAACCTCCGAGAAAAAGATAGGTTAGAGGTCTGGCCATATTGTACAGAAGTTTCCCACTTAGGGGTTTTGGCTTTACTGTTATACTATAGATGAGAAGAATGAGAATAGAGAAGAGATACTTATAAAGAACCCTGCAAAACCTTTATAATATTACAGGTTTTGTTGAGAGGAATGAGAAGAAGTGATTTTATTTATTTATTTATTATTTTTTATTAATTATTTAATTTATTATTAAATATCTATACATGGAGAGAATCAACCCTGTTAAGCCCTCTGGGAAAAAGATAGGTTAGAGGTCTGGCCATATTGTACGAAAGTTTCTCACTTAGGGGTTTTGGCTTTATTGTTATACTATCAAAAATACCACTTGAGAAAAGGAAACATAATAATATAAGACATCTGGCAATATATGTAGAATATAGAAAATATGCCTCTTCGAGGATAACAGTTAGTGAAAAATTTATATTTAAATATAAATAGTATCCTGCGTAAGGGGAAAGCTTCCCCTTTTATACAACTTCACATGTGAAGTGGGACCCACGTTTCCCACTTTCCACTTAATATATTTACTTTTTACTTTTCACTTTGTCAGTGACAGCTGTCCACCACTACATAAATCTGAATATAATATTCAGAGACCTCATGTGTGCATGACCAAATCTTCTATGCCACAACGAACTATTATCACTTAAGACAGCTAAGCACTTGGTGTCATTGTGAGGAAGGTCATTTAGATTGAATGTGTAAACATTTTTATGTCTATGACCTTTAAAAATAACTTTGATATTGGTTGAATCTTCAATAACATACTTAGCATGATCAAAGACAATCTTGTGGCCTTTGTCATAAGGTTGACTTATGCTAAGAAGATTATGTTTCAAACCATCAACAAGCAAAACGTTTTCAATAAAAGGGGAAGGAATTTTACCGATACAATTGATTCCTATAATTTTTCCTTTTGTTAGTTCTAGGCAACCCAAGAGGGGGTGAATTGGGTCTTAAAAAATAAATAACAATTTAAAACCTTTTTTAAAAATCTTTTAATGTTACAAACAATTATAGCAATTTAATCAAAGATAAGAGCAATGCAAAAATTAAAGAGATTAGGGATAGAGAGATTAAACCGAACACCAAGGATTTATAGTGGTTCGGCTTCTTCTAAGCCTACGTCTATTCCTCAAGTTCTCCCTTGAGTATTTTCACTATACAAAATACTTCACGGGCGTATTCCAAGCCTTTAAACCTTCAAGACTTCGCTTGAATAAGCTGAATGTTTACGGGCACATTCACAAACCTAAAACAGCTTCAAAAAGATCCTATGAAAGCAAGTCCCTATTTTCTTCTAATATCTCTTGAACTCTTCTTCGATGAGATTTACTCACTCACTCAAAGGAAAAATTGTGACTCACCCTTGATTACAATAAATGAAGAGTATTAATGAGAAACACTCACTCTCTTTACAGAAAAATTTATAATAAATGAGAAAGTAAAGAGAGATGAGGAACAATAGCGGGAGACTTAGCAATAAATGAGAGCTTTAGATTTCTGAGTTTGATTCAAGCAATGGAACAGTAAATGTAGGTCTCTAGTTATGATAAATGCTGAGAAGTTACTCCTTATATAAGCTCTTGTGCATTCATGACCGTTGGAGGTAAGTGGGAGTAATAAATGTCAAAAATCCAGCCGTTGAGATCTGCCGCGAGTTTGAATTTCCATCGCAGGTGTCGACACAAATGCCTTTGGGGTCAACACAAAATGTCTAGGGCAGGATCCCTTAAGTGGTTGGGTCGACACAGATTTTCTAAGTCGACACAATTTATGCACGATACCTTACCAACATCATGGTGTCGACACATTTGGATTTGGTATCGACTCGTTTGAAACTTCAGCATCCGGAGGAGGCACTTTGTGCCGACTCAACTTGTCTTTGGTGTCGACACTACTTTCTGCAGGAAGTCTCGGTACTTTTGTGTCGACTCATCTTCAGTTGGTGTCGACTCAAATGTACTTCAGAATTCGAGAGGAGGCACTTTGTGTCAGCTCATGGCTTCTTTGATGTCGACACTAAATTTTGCAGAAAGTCTCGATATATTTGTGTTGACTCATCTTCAATTGGTGTTGACACCTCAAAATCTACAGGTGGCCTTAGTTCTTTTGTGTCGACACAAATATAATTTGTGTCGACTCATTTTGAGTCTTGAGTGCAACAGCTCTTTTGTGTTGACACAAAACCTGTTTGCGTCGACACTAACATTTGATACCTGGAAACAACTTCAAATAACTGTTAGGGTGTCAAATCATTTGTTCATGGGGGTTGACACACTTGATGTGTTTCAAGTATACTTTGCCTTAAAAGTGTTTGACTTAATTTTGAATTAGGTTTAACACAAAATATTCTTATGCAAGAATACTTAAGTGTTTTAATCTTTTTGAGAGATAAGTAAGTCATTTTTTTTGGCTTAAGGTGTCAAACCAAATGATCAAAGTAGTAGTACTTTCATTTTGAAAATATAAAATATTATCCATTTAAATCTATTTATTCTTAAAAAATAAATTATCAAAATTATCAAAATCAAAATAAAAAGTCCTTGGGTTAACATTCTCCCCTTTTTTATGATTACAGCCATATTAACATTTTTTAGAAAACATTTAAAAAAAAATTTCAATAAGGGTTCTCCCCTTATCAATATGCCTTAAACAATATATGTAATTATAAAAGCGAGGCATTCAACAGAGTGATGGCACACTTTTTTGTTATCAAATGATCAAGAAACATTATGAGTTTATTAATATTTGTGCAATGTGATTTATCCAAAAACTCATATCAAGACACATATATATATGACTATTCATAGCCAACCCATTCAATAAACAAGCATTTATAGGCATATGAACAAATCACATAATTTTAAGCATTCATTCATAACTTCCATCCACCCAACAAAAATTAAACATCCAAACCATTCAAACAAATTACCAAAAGAAATGTATGTTTAAACATGTTACATCTTCACCTTCATAAGAAAAAACTTAAAGAAAATGTTTGAACTTCTGAACTTCTTCTCCCCATTACTCTCCCTTTCACTTACTTACCTACCTTTTCTTCTCTCCCCTTTTGTAATCTTCAAAAAAATGGAGCTATTGATCGTCCATGAATCGCTTGAATTCCTTTTTTGCCTTGGCTTTTTCCTTGTTAACAGAGGCCCGTTCTTTTGAAGCTCGCGCTCATTTGTCCTTAGCTTCGAGTGCGGCCATGGCTTCATAGCGGGCAGCCAATGCTAGGTGTGCTTCACGTTTGCGTCGGGCGGCCTTTTCTTCCTTTTTTTTCTTGGGCTTTAATTGTTTAGCCGAGGCTTCTTTGATCCAGTTCAAATGCTCGTCAACTTTTTGGGAGTTTTCATGAAAGGCCATGACGACACCTTTGTCATATTCCTTTCGAACTTGCCGTAGAATAGCCGTGTTCGCATTAACAATGGAGACGATGCTATCGTCCATCGTACGACACAAAAATCGGTCGGCATCCATGGCTCGTTCTACTTCTTTTCACAAAAAATGGTTTGATTTTTTAACATTTTTAAATTTTTTCGAAAGGGCAGAAATAGTGTGATTAAGTTCAAAGAAATCCTGATCGACTTTTGCTTGAAAAAGAGTTACTTTGGAGGATAGGGAGTTGATCAAGGACACGACCTCAGACAGGTCAACATGCACAGAGGTGGAAGATGAAACAGGTAGAATAGATGCAGAGGAGGGAGGAGGAGGAGCAGATGATGGACCAGGAGTGTCAAAAGGTTGAGAGGGAGGAGAATCAAGATCAATGGGGATCGAAGGAATGTCCCGAGGAGCAGGAGGGGGAGTTCTTACAGATGCAGGAGTACCACGACGAGTAATAGTCCAGACACCATCAACATTGGCAATTTGCATATGTTTGAGGGAGGAGCTACCATACAAGTTATGTTTTCAAAAGGCAACAGCCTTCTCCTCAGAAAGATCAATGCCAAAATGGCAAAAAACACGTGTGAGATACATCCTATGTGGGAGTGAGGAGTTTGACTTGCTATGTGAGTGAAGCATGTGGGAAATGAACAAGAACCCTAAATCTAGGTTTTGTTGTTCGTGAATGCATCACATTATGAAAATGTGCATATACGTAACATCACCAAATTTTTTCATTTAGGGTAGGAAAATGTGGTTGACTATGTAATGTAATATGTGCATTTCAGGCTTCAAATAGTTAGCCTCTAAAGGCTTGAAGGGTCAATGTTGTCAACCTTAAAGATGTTTTTGACATATTCAGAAAAAAAGAAACCTTCAACCTCAATAGGTTTCTGGTTATGATAAACACGGATTTCCCTTTTGGGAATCCCAAGAATTTCATTCAATGAGAATGGAGTCAAGACAATAGCTACACCATTCACCCAAGTGGTGATAGTGGTAGTCGGAACCAAAGATATGTGAAAGTGTGCATAAAATGACTTGATCAATGTGGGATAGTGCAGTTCTTTGATTTGAAGGAGCCTTTCCCACCCAAGGCTTGAAAAGAGATCCTTAAATCTCATTTCAATGGAATCAAAAAAAGAAAAGTTTATGGACCGACCAGGAACAATTTTTCGATTTGCGAATGAAGAAAAATAGAGTTGTCGAATTTTAAGGGTTTTGAAAGAGATTACCTATGAAGTTGCTACATTCGCTGGTGCGGTATCTACCGTTGTCCCCGCTGCCATTTTCTTCTTCTTCGACAACTTAGGGTTTGAGGAACCCTCACCGACTGGTCGTTTTGATCCTTTACCCATAACCATTGGAGGCATTTTGATGGAAAGAGGTTGAGATTGAAGATTGAAGGAAGAGGAAGGTGAAGGGTCGACACAGGTTTTGAAAGACAAAAGGCGGGAGATGAACAGGTTTTATAGAGAGAAGGGGGAAACGATATGACGGTTCGGGTTAGACACGTCTATATATAGATTTAACGATTTGTGTCGACACAAATTATTTTTGGTGTCGACACGATTCGTATCAAGTGTGGGTATTGAACCAGGGAATTGGTGGCGACACATTTTCAGATGGTGTCGACACATTCGGCTATTTGGGTCGGCACGATTAAGCTTGGTGTCGACACAAATTTACCGAGAGTCAAGAAACCAAAAGGTGTCGACACTGAATAGAAAGGGGTCGACACTTTTCTCACAATGCCACTTCTAAATAGCTTTGAGTCAACACTACACACATTTGTGTCGACACTTTTCCAAGTAGTGTCGACACTTTTTCACGTTCAAGAGAGAATATCAAATGCTTTGAAATGTAATAAAAAGACATGGTTGGTATGGCATACAAATCATGAAATAGGAGCACATAGCATACCAAGCTCTCTTCTTATATAGCATATTTTTTCTTCATTTAAAGGTTTTGTGAAAATGTCTGCTAACTGGTAATCTGTGCCTATAAATTCAAGTTTAATGTTCCCTTTTTGCACATGATCTCTTATGAAATGTTGTCTAATTTCTATGTGCTTGGTTCTTGAGTGCTGTATAGGGTTCTTGGATATATTAATTGCACTAGTGTTATCACATTTTATGGGAATATGATCTAAGTGAAAATCATAGTCTTCTAGTTGTTGTTTCATCCAAAGAACTTGTGCACAACAGCTTCCAGCTGCAATATACTCAGTCTCGACTGTAGACAAGGCCATTGAGTTTTGCTTCTTACTAAACCAAGACATTAGTGAGTGTCCTAGGAATTCACAAGTATCACTTGTGCTTTTTCTATCTACTTTGCATCTGACAAAATCAGCATCTGAATAGCCAAATAACTCAAAGGCTATTCCTCTAGGATAGAATAATCCTAGGTTTTGTGTACCTAAGAATATCTAAAGATGTGCTTAACTGCGATCACATGTGGTTCTTTAGGATTATATTGAAATCTGGCACACATGCAAACACTAAACATAATGTCTGGACGACTAGCAGTTAAATATAAGAGAGATTCGATCATACATCTATAACGCTTTTCATCTACTGCTATGCCATCTTCATCTTTGTCAAGCTTCGTTGTAGGACACATTGGAGTTCCCATAGGTTTTGCTTTAAGCATATCGAACCTCTTCAATATGTCCCTCGTGTATTTAGCTTGATTGATGTAAATTCCTTCCTGAGTTTGTTTAATTTGGAGTCTGAAAAAATAGTTGAGCTCACCTATCATGCTCATTTCGAATTCTCCCTGCATGTTGTAAACACACCAATTTGACCCCGCCTAATATTAGGTGAATCCAATGATGAAAACAGCTGGAATGGTGCTTCAGTTCGATCCTCGAGAGGTAATCCAAGCTCGATATTTGAACCCAGATCCTTCAAACCAATGAAATTTTGTTGAAACATTGATAACTTGCTATGCAAGTCATTCCCAATGTGGCAACTTCCATGTTCATTATGGCGACCATTAATAGAACCTCTTGGAAACCCTAGCCAAAAATGGCGACCGCCAACTTGAATTGTGGCGACCGCCAATAAAACCTTGTGGAACTTCTTTTAAACATGGCGATCGACATGTTGAACCTGGCGACCGCTAACTCCAAATGGCCTGACATGTCTCAAAACGTGGCAGCATCTCTTTGGTTGAAGAATTTTATAAATTTTGTACTGCTGGTACATTTTCGGGGACAAAATTTTAGAGAGAGGTTTAGTGAGAGAAGCTCTGCCGAGTCGCCGAGCAATTTCGAGCCCTGACGCCGAAATCTTGCTGAAATACCGAGAGTCGAGCCTCTGATACCGAAGTTCTGAAACCCTAGCTTGGATCATCGCTCACGGATTAAATTGTCCATTTCCATTCCCCGACTCGAGGATTCCTTATCGATCCAGGTACTCTGTTTGGATCCCCGGCCTTTCTAACTCCATTTTCTACCTCTTTGAAGTGACTGGGTTAATTTCATTGTTTCATTTGTTTAACATTGCTTACATAGTTACTTTGATCATTAAAATTATATGTTTAGCTTGTTTAGTTTGTTTAACCTTGCTTAGCTTGCTTACTTAAATTTAGTTGTTTATTTGTATTAAATCATTAAATAGTGCTAACATTTCTAACAATTACAACTTCTCAATGTTGTTAATAGTTCTAATAATGTACTTACATTCATGTGAATGTAATTGCAAATACTATATTTGCATTTGAGTTAAGTAGTTGTAATTAATTTTTTTTACCTTTTTAGTATTAATTCAATTTCATTTACTAGTATATTTTATTTTCTTTTTGTTTTTCCTTCTCTTTTAATATAGCTTAATTTCCTTGCATTGTTTCATTTATTTTTATTTTCTTTTTATAATGTAAATCTTTCCTTTCAATATACCATTTTCTTTTTCTTTTCTTTTCTTTTCTTTTAATATTAGTATAGAGATCCTTTCTTAGTATCTATTTTCCTTCTTTCTTTTTTTTCTCTTTTTAGCTTAGTTTAATATTCTAGTATTTATTCTCTTTTCTTTTCTTTTAGTATTAATGTAGCTTTCCTTACATGCATTTATTTTCTTTTTCTTTTCTTTTAATATTAATGTAGTATTCTTTTTTTAGCACTTTATTTTCTTTTCTTTTATTGCTAGCTTTATTTTCCTTGCAATGTTATATTTTCTTTCCTTATTATTATTGTTAGCTTCTTTTTCTTTTTCTTTTGTCCTTTTCTTTTTCTCTTTAATGATTAACGTTATTTTCTTTCATGTTTTTAATCCCGAAAATCATAAAAGTCTTTTAAGCTAAATTTCTTCTTTAAAATATAATTCCTTCTCTTTTGTTTTCTTTTCTTTTCATTTTCTTATTTCCTTTTCATTTTCTTTTATCTCTTTTAAAATATAAAATGTGAATAGTTAGATTTTCTTTCATTAATAGCATTTTTCTAACCTTTTATATTTAGTATAAGCTTCTTTTGTACACTTTCTTTTTATAGGATCTTTATATGCTTCTTTTGTGTTACATTTATTATTTCTTTATTAATTCACCATACTAATGTTAACCTAATTTATTTTGGTAATGTACATGTTTTAGTCACTTTTTTTTGAAATCATGCTTAGAATAGTTTAGCTTATTTTGTAGCAATTCATGTTTAGGTAACTTTAGCAACTTTTAGCCTATTTTTGTTCTTTTATTTAAATCGTGCTAGCTTAGATTGTTTTATTAACCATTGCATGTGGGAGTGCACCATAAATCCTTTAGTTAGAAATTGCATGCCATAGAATTTAAAATTTTATCCCTTTATTTGTTCTAATTTGGAGTGCTATGTACATATATTATGTATTTTTCATATTTGATTTTGGATATTTTCTCTTTGCCTCTATTTTCTTTATTTGCATGCATTTGAGAAATTCTATTAAAGAACCAATGATGATTAGTAGAGGCCAACCTTATGGTTGGGCGAACAGGGTGCCTAACACCTTCCCCGATTCGTACCTTAGCCCCCGAACCCTCCTTCTCTAGTTGATGTTTTCAAGATTAGTAGCTGTTTTTGTTTTTCTTAGTTTTTCTCGAAAATTAAGTGGCGACTCAATTTTCAACAAAAAAAGATTTTCTAAACATCTTTTGAATCTCATATTTTGAAATATTTTTAAAACCCCAAAAATCCCGGCGCCAAAGTATTTTATGGCGACTCCGCTGGGCACTGGTTTACAAAATCAAACAAGAGGGCTAGACTCAAAAGCATCATTGGTTCTTAATAAGATTTCTCATTTGCATTTTCTCATGCATATGCATTGTTCTTCAAACCCCCTGCCTGATCGACCTGATGCCCTGAACGTTCTTCCGTTGCGGGGATTGTTGGGAAGACGAGCAAGCCTTACTGACTGTACACTTTCATAGGTGCAGTAAAAGAGTTTAGGCGTACTGTTTGACTATGTCCTGCACCACTCCAGGCATGGGAGATATACCCAGCTCTATTCAAAAGGTACCCTATTCGATTGACCAAAATTGGCCTTTTGCATATAGTAAACTTAGAACCCCCCATTAGGTGCTGCTAACCCTAGTAGGATTATGTGTTTTCTTAATTGTATATTTTTCTTGCATATTGTAAGGATTTTTGTTCGGGTTTAAGCTAGTTCCTTTCCCGAGTTCGGCCCGGGTTTTCCGTTATCCTCTGATTAGGTTAGTTTTTCGCCTTCAGGTTCTTTCTCGGGCTTTGCTTTCACCTTGTTTGGTTTTCACGCTGTAGTTTTCTTCTCGGAGTCATGCTCGTGTTTCATTTTGAAACGTCCAGGATAGTTTCCCTCTCCTCCGAGTTCTTTTCGGGATCTTAGCTTCTTCCTATTGTTGTATTAGGCTCGCTTCCTTCGAACCTTTGTGAGCTAGTCTTGCTTTTTTACCGAAGTGCTGCCCATTAGAATCCTTGTTCAAACCGGTCCCTTGAGGATTAGAACGGTTTCCTTGCCGAAATGTTGCTTGTTTCTCTATTTAGTTGAACCTTCCCTCTAGAATTTAGTTGATCCCCTTCTTAGCCATCGTTCTGGTTCTAGGGTCATCTTATTGTTATGCTGTCAGTATGAGCCCAGCAGAGGCATTATCTCAGCTTCCATTATTATCTGCCTGTGGTTTGCTGTTTCAGGTATCTGGGATATTTTGCTATCTGTCGTCAGCATCCTTAACTAGGAAATGTTTAATATAGGTTATTCTGCTTTTGGGATCTAGGTTTTTCTATAGGTTTACCATTGAGCTGAGAAGAGTATAGTTAACACGTGTGTGGGAGAGATCAGAATCGGGCAAACTTCGTAGGGTATCCGAACAGTCAGCTGAAATGGCAGAGAATGAGGTAAACTTGACAGCTCTGATGAGTGCTATTACTGAGATATAGAGAGCTGTGGAGCAGCAGACCCAAGCTCAAAACCAATGTCAGGCGCAGATTCAGGCAATTCAGACCCGTTTGTCGGGTACCAACAAACAGTTGAAAGATACCAATGAGAACGGCAAAGACTTTTGGGACGATAATCAGGCACAAGATGCACCACAAGTTGCAGTACCACCTTGGGTTTCCCGCTCGATTGTGGTAGAAGAAGAAATTACTGCCCAGTCTAGGAAATTCGTGCTGGTAGAGAAGATCGACCGAATGGAAAAGATGCTGAGAAAGGCAAAGGGTGTAGAAGAATACATATTGGATGTAGGTGGCTTGTGCCTATTTTCAGATGCAAAACTACCTAAAAAGTTCAAAATACCAGAGATGGAGAAATTTGATGGTACTAGAGACCCCCGGATTCATCTGAGAATGTACGTTGGAACTCTCTCCCCATCCCCCATGGGGATCGATGACCAACTTAAGGCCCAGTTACTCCACCGATCACTTTCTGGGGCAGCACAAAGGTGATTTCTCTCCCGGGGGTGGCTAAAATAAGGACTTGGGAGGACATAGCCACGGCTTTTGTCAGTCAGTACAACTACAACGTCCAACTGGACGTCACCACCCGAGAACTCGAAATAACTCGATAGGAGAACCGAGAGTCTTTTGTAGATTTTCTGATCTGATAGAGGGGTAAAGCCGCCAAGATGACAAATCGGCCCATTGAGAAAGAACAAGTGAGGATCGTGGTTAAGAATCTGTAGTCCCCACTGAAGCGGTATCTTATCACGCAGCCACTTTCTACCTTTGAACAGTTGTTTGATACTGGAGTACAAATCGAAGACGCCATACAATCTGGGGATATCAAAAAATCTGAACCTAGGCAGAAACCTAGAAGGACATTCCCAACAAACAACCAAAACCAATTTGTCACCCCCAACCTCGTGTCTCGTTTAGACGATGTAAACCTGCTGAACCCATCTTCTTCCGCCTAGCAATTCAATAATACCCAATAGTCAGACAACGGTTAACAGCAACAAAAGCCAAGGAGGGTTTTCACTCCCCTCAACATTTCATTATCCACCACCCTGAGTCGACTCGTCGAGAAAGGGCTTATCAAGCTATTAGATCCCATGCCCGTACCTGATCCCCTACCACCAAGCTTTAATGCTTCTCAATACTGCACCTTCCACCAAGGTCACGAACATCTAACTGATAAGTGCTTAAGACTCTGACATGAAATTCAGAACCACATTGACAACAAAGTGATCCCTCCGCCGTCTACTATCCTAAACCCGAACGTCACAACTAATCCCCTACCAAACCATGCTAAGCAGTCGAGGGTAAATTGCATAGCTCTGGGGCAATCAGAAGATCCGAGCCAATATATATGTTCAGCATACCTACTACGCCCTCATGTTTCAGCAACTGAGGATCAGACAGCATGCTCATTTATTATGATTAGAAATGGTCAAGACATGATGGAGGAATGGAATGATGGAGCTTGGGAGTGGTACCAGACAGCATTACATGCTAACCAATAGGAAGAAGAGGAGCACAACGAAGAAAATGATTGGCCTTTGGATTACCTGGCACGACCTTATGCGTTTGGCCACGTGCTTGATGGAATTACTCTTCCCTAACTTTTTGAGGAGGAGGTATACGTCGACGAGATGTAGTCCTATTGGCTGGTAAGGGTCATGCTAAAATCAGACAAAGCGAAGTGGATCGATTTTTGGGCCACTCGGGAACAGCAGGTAGATTTTATCGGAGAGAACATATAGGAGGAAGTTAATAACACGTGGGCTATTGAAGATGATAAGGAGAGAAGAGGAAGAATAGCAATCGGTGATTTAGGCAATTTGTGGACATTTAAAAGCCCTTCGCCTGTGAACGAGGTACGAAAGACCAACGACACAATAATGGGATTATGGGATCTTGAGGAGGGGATAGAACATCTGACCAGAAGTGGGCGGTATTTCAAACCATCCCAGCTGGAAAAAGGGCAACCAAGTAAAAAAGGGAAGGAGAAAGAACAAGAAGAAGAGGATAATGCAGTGCTGAAGCAGTTAAAGAAGACGTAAGCTAATATCAGTATTAATTGGGGGCTACTGATGGCCTCGCGTAAACACAGACAAGTTGTGCTAAAGGTTCTTAATAAACCCAACATTTCGATAGATGCCACCCCAAAGCAACTTATTAGACTCATTCCACCAGCGGTAGAGCCAAAAATCATTTTTTTTTAATAAAGATCTGCCAGCAAAGGGAAGGAATCATAACAAACCACTGCACATTATCGTTAAATGCCTAAGCAAATGGGTCCCTGATTGATAACGGATCTGTAATAAATGTATGTCCGCTCAGAACAGCACTCTGTTTAGGACTAAAAATGGAGCACTTCATACCGAGCAATCAAAGAGTCCGGGCCTATGACAACACAAGGAGGGACGTACTGGGACTGGTGTCATTTGCGATATCAATAGGGCCCTTGGAAACATCGGTCGACTTCCACGTACTAGATGTACTAATGTCTTTCAACTTGTTGCTGGGTAGACCCTGGTTGCATGACCCAAGTGTCCAGGCTGTACCATTGACTCTCCATCAAAAACTAAAACTGATAAGAAAACGGGCAGTTCTAACTATTCACGGAGAAGACAGCATTCATCCCCAAGAGGAGGAGAGGGCTCAACTTTGTTGGAAGTACAGCATGGTGAAGGTGATGTATCGCTCAGTGTTTTCCAGTTCGATGAAACCCAGGCTGTACAGATGTTATTGAATGAGGAAGAAATGTACATCAACCCGCATGCAGTAACAATGATGAGGCAAATGTCCTTTTTCCCTGGTATGGGATTAGTGAGTAAGTAGTAGGGTATTTCGAAACCTGTCCAAGTATTGCCGACTTCGCACCATTTCGGTCTTGGATACCCACCGACGGGAGAAGATTTGGAAGGGACTAAAAAGGGACAGAAGGCCAATTATTGAGGAACGCTCAATGGGTACTTTGTCAAGGAAGGGGAAGATTTCCCGTACTACGGCTTTCTAGAACCATGGATCGAAAAAGAAACCATTCAAAAGATGCCAGGGCTAGAGATCTTTTTGGGCTATCAGTTGTCTGATACAGAAGAGGAAGAGACAGTGAAAAGTGTAGAGGAAGGAAAGGAGATCCAAGAGAAAGATTGGGCGAATGAGCTTGATGAAATCGACATGGGAGAGTTGTTCAATGAAAAGATGGCGCAGCTGCACGAAGCTAACCCAAACTGTTTCAAGATGAACTTCAGCACACTAACCGACTGTACCAAGCTCATTGTTGATGCGACTGCAAATGAAGTGAAGAACTGGACCTTAGAGTCTTGTGATGTGCAGATTATTTGTTCCGAGTCTGAGTCAAAGTCCGAGTCTGTGGTTGAGGGCACGTCTGTTTGTGCACCTCCCCCTGTTTATGCTTTTGAGTTTGTAATTCCATCTTCCTTCAATGAAATGAACGAAATTTCCAGTTACTCTGCTTTGTTTGATTTATTTTATACGCTTTTCGACGATTTTTAATTCGACGGGGATATCCTTAAAGAAATAAAACTTTTAGTAAAAAGAAAAAAGAAATGTGTGCTCAACCAATAATTGAAGAAACTTTATCAATAAATTTGGATGATGAAACTAACCCACAAAATGTGCAAATTGGTTCTTCTTTATCCTTGGTTTAATAAAAATAATTAATAACTTTGTTAAGAGAATTCAAGGATGTATTTGCATGGTCTTATTAGGATATGCCCGGAATTGATCTTGACGTTGTTCAGCATCATATCCCCTTATACCCTGACGCTAAACTAGTCAAACAAAAATTAACACGGATTCGACCAGAATGGGCTCTGAAGATTAAAGAAGAAGTTTTCAAACAGATCAATGCCGGATTCTTGATGGTAACCGAGTATCCAAAGTGGGTGGCTAATATTGTCCCAATGCTGAAGAAAGATGGACGTATCTGAGTCTGCGTAGATTTTTGGGACCTCAACAAGGCTAGCCCGAAAGACGATTTTCTACTACCACACATCAACGTTTTGGTAGACAGTACGGCAGGGCACGCCTCATTGTCATTCATGGATGGCTTCGCCGGGTACAACCAAATTCTCATGGATTCCGAGGATAGATAAAAGACAACCTTCACTACACCATGGGGCACCTATTGTTATCGTGTAATACCGTTTGGTTTGAAGAATGCAGGGGCAACCTATTAGAGGACTGCCACCACTTTACTGCATGACATGATACACAAGAAGGTCGAAGTGTACGTGGATGACATGATAGTCAAGTCCAAGGATCGGGATAGCCACATCACAGCACTGCAAAAGTTCATTGAAAGGATTTGGAAGTACAAGATGCGACTCAACCCACAAAAGTGTTCCTTCAGAGTTACTGCTGGAAAGATGCTTGGATTTATAATCACTCAACATGGTAAAGAAGTGGACCCTTCAAAGATTAAAGCAATTTTAGAAATGCCTCCTCCGAAGACCGAGCGAGAAGTCAGGGGCTCCCTAGGTAAAATACAGTTCATCGGTCGGTTCATTGCAAAACTGACAACTACCTGTGAGCCACTCTTCCGTCTGCTAAAAAAAGGAGTCGAGTTCGAATGGGATCAGAAATGTCAAGACGCCTTCGATGCTGTGCGTCAGTACCTGTAAAATCCACCTGTTTTTGCTCCTCTCGAACCTGATAGGCCACTGATCCTCTATTTGTCAGTGACTGATTCATCTATGGGATGTATGCTGGCACAAGAAGGTGAAACTGGAATTGAAAAGGCTGTTTACTACTTAAGCAAGAAGATAACAGGCTCAAAAATACGATACACACCACTGGAAAAGACATGCTGGGCTTTGGTTTGGGCTTCCCAAAAACTGAGGCATTACATGCTATCTTTCACAATAAATATCATCTCTCTGATGGACCTGTTGAAGTACCTATTCGAAAAGCCGGCATTGACAAGAAGGTTGGCTAGATGGTTGCTGTTGTTATCAGAATTCGACCTCAGATATGTCACCCGAAAGTCAGTCAAGGGTAGAGCAGTGGCAGAATTCTTCGTCGATCAACCAGTTGAGGGGGGTGAAGACATAGAGTTCCAGTTTCCTGACGAACAGCTGATGAAAGTCGGGGATGACAAGTGGACTCTATATTTTGA
>JAULJZ010163765.1:0-26102 GCA_032270985.1 Heliamphora pulchella | reverse complement strand
TTGAATTAATTAAATTAACAAGATAAATAAAACAGATATGCAATCATCCACGCAGTTCATATATATATAAACACGATGCATATATCTCGATTTTATAATCCAAGTGAAATGCTAAAGCATTTTAGTCTCCCATAGAGGATAAGCTGTAATAATTCTCTTTCATCTCCAATTCTTGTGTGATATATAGATATATCATATATCAGTCTCTTATATATCAAAATATCGATCAAAACCAGCCCCGGGAGAGAAAAAGCCGCTGGCCACCATTAGCCACCACCAGTACCACCTTGCCGCCACCTTCAGGCAGCTTTTGCCACCTCATTTGAGCTCCGTTTTCGACAAACTTTATTCCGTTGGAAAACTCTTGAAATGTTGAATTCCTTTGTAAAAATTTTTTTCCAAAAATAGCCCAAAAAATGATTGAAAAAGCTGTTCAAACCACAAAAAATGCTGCTGCTCGCAACAGCACTCTGCTATTAACTTTTTGAGGCCATTTCGACCTCATCCAAACTCTGTTTTTGACGTTCTTCATATCGATGGAAAGCTCTTGAAATATAAAATTTTTTTGTCAAAAAGTTTGCTTGAAAATAGCCCCAAAATAGCCACAAAAATTGCCTAGAAACTGCTGCCACCGCCTACCAGCACCGCTGCCCTGTTTTGCCTCCCGTTTGAGTTTTTTTTTGTGGTCTTTTTGCACCTATTTTTGTTGAAAAAGTATCTCAAATGATTAGTAACTTTTTGTTTTGTAGAATGCCTCAAAAATAGTCCAAAAAGGCCTTAAAAAACAACCCCGAAAGCTGCTGCCGTCGCCAGCGACGGCAAACTGCCACTGCTGCCTGGTTTTTCCTCCACTATTTGGCTTGGTTTTTTTTTTCCACTTTTTGGATTATTTTTTCAGTGATATTTTACTACTTTTTTATGAAAAAACATTGTTCAAAAATATCAAAAAAACTCAAGAAAAATAACCCCAAACCGCCGGCAGTGGTGCTGTCGACGAGCTATTTCTTATGCAGTTTTTCTCGTATTTTTGGGACAGTTTTTAATATTTTTTTTAAGCCTAAAATATGCAAGAAAAAAAAAGCTGCTAGAAAATATGTCAAAAAACCGTAAAACAACTACCGCGATCCGTAGTTCGAAACCACCGTCGGTGCCGCCGTTGGTTCTTTGTGTTCTTGGATACATACAACTTATTCTTAAATAATCTAAACAGATATTTAAAAACAAATAACTAGCTATTCCACCGATCCTATGTTCTGAAGGTTTATATTCGATTCTAGAAAAAAACTTAATCTATCACGATCAACCCACGTGATTAAAAAAACTAATCATTATTTAAAACCATTCAATCGTTCCCTGTGTAGTTGCGGTGGTGTATGGGGCCCTGCTTCCCCTGTGGGTGTTATCCCACATTGGCAGTTTCCTCGTCTGTTGAGAGATTTGCTTCTACCTCTTTCTTAGAGGGATGAGTGATACAGAGTGTGTGGAGTGTGTGAGGCCATTTACATGGGTGCATGTATTAGTTTTTTTCCTTTTCTTATTGTCCCATGTCTTATCAGGTCTCTAGTTTTTTCATATCCCAAGAGGAAGAAGTCTCGCCTTCGTTAGTAAGGTGGCTGATTGCTGCTGCCAATCCTTCAGGTTTTGGCTACTGCTCATTGGCTGTAGATAAATGCCCCATTCCTCAGTGGGGCCTACCATCTGTGGCAGTTTCTTGTTATATCTTGGTCTATTTGTGTTGTTTAACAGTTGCTGGATGTTTCGTTTTCCCTAGCTTATTTTTTTGGTTTCTAGTTGCTGTACTTTGGTGTTGGTAGTTTGGGGTTCCCTCTCTTGGTTTAACTGTTTTTTCTTTATTGCTCTCAGCTGTGTTTAAATCCTTCCCCCTGTGGCTTTTGCAGGGGCCCGGGTGTGTGCATTTTTTTGGTGGGTGTGTTTATCATGTGGTCTGAGTTTGGTTGATTTCTTCAGGCCTAATCTGTTGGCTATTCGTAGTGCTCCAGATTTCTGCTCCAAATTTGCTCCAAAATTCTATTTTCATTTGTAAGTAAATTCTAATTTACATCCCTGGTCTCTCTCTTCTGTTTGTGGCTGAAGTGGCTTTCTGTGGTTTGCTGATGGTTTTCGTCTGAAGTGGTCTTCGGTGGTAGAGGTTTTGCTGCTTTGGGTGCTACGATTTTGTGGTGGGGTGTTTGATTAACCTCTTTGGTTATATATGTTTTTCATGTTGGTCTTCAGGGGTTTGGCCTATCTTTTATGTGGTTGTATCAGTGGCTTCTCTTTTGCCTATTGGTAGTTGTTAGCTGTCTGGTTATGGCTAAGCCGAAAGCCTTTTTTATGCTTTTGGTTTTTTTTTTTGGTGGTGTTTGTAAGGCCTGGGGTATGCCCCTTGTATTTTGTTCCTTTTTTCTTTTATGCTACAGTTAATTACCCAAAAAAAAGAACATGAAATTAAATGACGATCATAAAATCAGGATTAGAACGCTTGTAAAACTAAGTTAGCACAGTTTTAAAACTACCCAGCCCTGATAACCGAAAATAAAAAATAAAACAGCTCTGATACCAATTGTTGGAGGCAAAACTGCCAATATCATTATTTTTGTAAATGATTTTTGGTAAAAAATTAATTGAACGGGCAAACATCGAAACGGGCTCTAGATAAAATTTTCGACGTCAAACGATTAAAATAAAATCTGTGCAACCAAAGTTAATTTAGAAAAATATATTTTTTCGATCAAATCTTTAACTACGTTTTTTATTCCGAGTTGAAGCTCTCGTCAGACTTTTTACTGTATTTTCTTATGCGATTATTGAATGTAGTGTGGGCTACAATCTATCAACAACTCGTACCAGTAGAATCTTAGACAGCTTTAGTCTTGAAAGACAAGTTATGAAACTGATTTAGCCTACCTTCATATTTATAGGACTACAGTAAGGACCTGTGGAGTAATTATGAGTAAAACTTCCAATAGAACACAGACACGTATTAGTGGTTTTCACAATTAAACAAAACTCATAGCAGTAGCTGCAATTATAGAAAACTAGCAGCAGTTTCTACAATTTCCATAAAATATTAAATTACAGTTCACACTACTAAAGTACTATAATTGCACTCTGACCCATAATCTCAAGACCTTCTTGTATTGAGCTTCTGTTATTAAATACTTAACATTTCTCCCCACGTTATGATTTTTGATACCCGCCAATTAAATTTAATTACTGATAATTTAATTTAATAAGCATCTTTTAATTTTTTGAGCCTTTCCGCTTAACTTATTTGACAGCCGTATAATCAAATCCACATACAGGATTTGGTCCGGTCAAAATTTATAAGCATCCTTAAGGGGGTATCGTCAATCCCAATCATTCGAGACGTGAATTTCGTCAATAATTAATATTCATCATATAAATAATACCGCTATCTAACTTATCGGGGATATAGACGCATATAAATTCGCACATTCTAATGAATCAAAATAAAAAATATTAAATATACGCAAATCAATAATTATTTCAGGATTAAGAGCATAAGCACTATTTATAATAACCATATGGTGTGAATTAATTTATATAGTCAGTATAAAATTAATTAACCCAATGCGTCATGTTCAATACACACAAAGTGTACTAGCACAGAGAGTCAGAACAATAAACTACGCTATTATCTATTTTTCGTAACCAAAACAGGTCTACTAAAACTTTGTGCTACAGTCGTACCGATGATATGTCCATTTCCATATAAACTATGAACATAAAATTTATATTCTGCAAGAACCTAAAATTTGATCTTCTGTATGCAAGTCGTACTCTACACACCAGATTAAATACTATACAGAATATTTGACATCCATGTATAACATTAAAGAAATGATATACATAATCCAACGAAGAAGCAAATGCACTCCAAAAATTGAAAATGGTGAGATTGAAGGTGCGAATTTCCTATTCGTGCTAGGGCTCTCTTTCTTTTTCTGGTGATGAAGACCGACTACATTCATATGGATATAAAGCAAGATCCAAGTGGGGTTTTCGTGACTCTTGAGGGGCAAACGAGTGCTTCCCGAACTTCATCCGTTTGAAGTAGCGTGAAGGTCTCCCTCGCGATCTGGTGCTGATCTCCCCGATTGAAACAAATCCAGCGAATCCGCTCCAAATTCCATCAGAGACACATGTTCTCAACAAGATATAAGTAGCTCAGACCCAATTTAAACAGACTTTGGAATCCCAAATTGCTCTTTTGAAATCTGGGGTAAGCCCTATTCGAGCGGAGGTTTTTGAGGACCTTCGTGCCTGGCTTGCGTTGCTGAGAAAGTCGAACTCGCGTAAACTCTCCTGTGGTTTTGACTTGCACAAAGATGAATATGAGATTAGGGGAGTGGTGGAGAGCTCCGGTGTTTTCTCTCCTTAGAAAATTCAGAACACGGGTACTTTTGAAGAGTTTTGTATTAGCTCTGAGGTAAGTGCAGGTAAACAGTATGGTAGGAAGACCCATGCTCCTCTGGCACCAGCCCTTAGGCCTCTTCCGTTCAGGGGTAGGGGTGGGGGACGCTTCCCACACAAGGGAGGTACTCGGCTAGGTGGTAGAAATGGACAGGAGACTAGGGATCTTCATTGGGCTGGATTGGGTGGAAACGAAACTCGATTTTGGGTGCCAATGTTAGAGCCGCTTAGTTTGGCAGAGGAGACAGGTGGGACTACCATTAATCATGTAGGCAAGATGTTTGATAAATTGCCACAACCAAAATCTTGGGCCTCCTTGCTCACGAACCGTAGTATATCCGGCACTAACTTAGAATTTGTGGAATCTACAACCCCAAACCATCCGGAAGTGGTTGAAATTGCAGGGGATTTGGTTGATGATAAGTGTTGGAAATCTTACCTCGTGGGTTATTTCCTAGAAGTCGACGTCGCATTTGGCCTGGTTCGAGCAACGGCTAGGATTTTGTGGGGTCAAGAGGGCCTGGTGGTTGTGTATAGCACTGATAAGGGGTTTTACATCTTCAAGTTTTGCAGCATAGAAGCTATGGAGAACATCTTAGACAAAGGGCCTTGGTATTTCTCCGATAGGCTCTTGATTTTGAGGTGATGGAAAAAGAGGCTTAAGCTTTTTAAGGAGGCCCCCTCGAAAATTCCTATTTGGGTCAAATTCCATGAGCTCCCTCTTGAATTTTGGAATTCTGATTGTTTGAGTAGAATAGCAAGTGCAGTCGGTGTCCCTCTCTACCTAGATCGAGCTACGGATACGAAGCAACACATCTCATGTGCACGGGTTGTATTGAAATTGATGCCGATAAAGAGTTACCACATTCTGCTTTGGTTAAATGTGAAGGTGATGTTGTGGCTGTTCGCGTGGAATACCAAGGTTTACCCTCGGTTTGCTCTCGCTGTCAAGCCTTTGGTCACAATTTTAGTAAATGCATGGATGCCCCAATGGAGAGCCAGAATGAGCGGACCTGGATTGGTAAAGGGAAGGAGGTGGACAAGAGTGATCAGAAGGAGGTGGACACTATTGGGGTTATGGTGCCAGAGTCTCACCATTGAACTCCAGTCGGCCGAGGGAAAGGGGTCGATAGAGGAAAAGGGGTCGGCAGAGGAAATAATAGCAAGGTGACTAATACGCCTATGGATGTTGATGTTGATGTTGAAGTGAAGTTAACAAAACCTGCATATGGGGGTAATAGGGAGCAAGAGAAGAATGGTTCTTTGAGGAAGTATGCAGCTCATCCTTCGCATGAGGATGCGGGTGATTGTGAGATACCGAGAAATAATACAGCTTCTATAGAATTTTCAAACTCAGCAGAGATGGATGACAGGGAGTAAGCGGCTACTGTAACTCCTACTTCAAATTCCTTCAGCGTGCTTGAGCGTAAGAAAAAGAAAAAGAAACAACAGTCATGATGTTTGTTTTTGAACCTAGAGGCTGGTAGGTTTCCCTGTGCGGTTGTTGTGTGCTTATGTGTAGTAGTTATCTAATTCTGCTTTCTAGTTATGTATACCCGCTGTTAGGCGGGGTTAGGGGCTGTTGTTGTTAGTTTTCTTTTTTGTTTTGTTGTTAAGTTGTAACTTCCTAGGGTATGCCCCTTGGAAACATGTAATTTTTTTCTTTTCTTTTATGTTACATTTAATTACCCAAAAAAAAATGATATACATACATTACTCATAAAGATTCTCATAAAATGAAAAATTAATTTTCTTAAAATAAAATTAAATACTAAAAATTTAATTTTCAGTATACCAACCCTAACAATAACAAGGGAAAAATCATAAGAATTCGCTGTATTGGTAAAATTCTTTCCCCTTCAATTGAAAATATTTTGCTTGTTGATGGTTTGAAACATAACCTTCTTAGTGTAAGCCAACTTTGTAATAAATACCACAAGGTTGTCTTTGATCATGCTAAGTGTGTTATTGAAGACTTAATTGACAATAAAATTTTTTTTGAAGGTCATAGGTATGAAAATGTTTATACTTGCAATCTAAATGACTTTTTCAAAAATAACACTAAGTGCTTAGCCGCCTTGAGTGATAATAGTTGGTTGTGGCATAGAAGGCTTGGACATGCACACATGAACTTGATTTCAAAACATTTAAAAAAGAAATTGGTGATTGGTTTACCTCAAATCAAATTTGAAAAAAATAAAGTTTATGATGCATGTTAACAAGGAAAACAAGTAAGAAGTTCTTTTCAATCAAAAAATGTGATTTCTACTTCTAGCCTCTTACAACTATTGCACATGGACTTATTTGGTCCAACAAGGACTCTTAGCCTTGGAGGCAAGATATATACTTTTGTTATTATTGATGAATTTTTTAGATACACTTATCTACTATTCTTAGTTTATAAGGATGAAGCCCTTGCCTTTTTTGTAAAACTGCCTTAGAGAATTCAAAATGAAAATAGTTTTTTAATTTCAAGTATTAGAAGTCATCATGGTAGAGAATTTGAAAATAAAGAATTTAAAAAAAATTTTGACGAAAGTGGTATCGACCATAACTTCCCATGCTCTTAGAATCTTTCAACAAAATAGAGTTATTGAGAGGAAGAATAGGACTTTGGAAGAAATGGCTAGAACCATGGCTAAAATCATGCTCTGGGCAGTCAAGATTCCCCAGTCCACATCCTGGTGCTGGCGAAAGCTTCTCCAACTACGTCCTTTTGTCAGACCATTTATTAAGTATGAGGTTGGTAATGGCCAAGATACTTTCCTCTGGCTGGACCCCTGGCATCCCTGGGGTTCCATCCTTGAGTTTAAGTGTCCTCGTATTATGTATGACTCTGGCCTTGATAGATTGTTGAAAGTTCAATGCATTATGGACCGATGCACCTGGAAATGGCCGCCGGTGGTCTCTATGGACTTGATTGAGATGGCTAGGGAGGTTGGTTGTTTGCCTGATTCTTCTAGGAATGATTGCGTTAGATGGATCCTCAACGGTGGGAGGTTTTCTATTGGCTCTTTGTGTGAAGCTACCAGGGAACAGCTTCCTAGGACTAGCTGGTATAACATAGTTTGGTTTAAGCATCGTATTCCTAGGGTTAGTTTCATTCTGTGGGTAACTATTCAGGGGAGACTTAACACGGGTGAATGACTTAGACTCTTTGGTCTAGCTTGTGATTATAACTGTAGCTTGTGTGCTGGTTGTGAGGAGTCCCATGATCACCTTTTCTTCAAGTGCTCTTTTTCTAAGCGTGTGTGGTCTTGGGTCCTCAGTAAATGTAAGCTTAGGTGGACTACCCCATCCTGGAAAGATTGGTGGTCTCGATTTACTATTGGTGGTGGTGGCTCTGCTATGAGCTTGCTGGTCCGTAGGTTAGCTCTCTCAATGACAGTTTACTGCATTTGGAAAGAACGTAACCTTCAAAAATTTGAAGGGATGAAGAGTGGGATTGAGGTGGTTTCTAAGGATATTAGTGATCTGATTAGGGGTAGGATTTCTTTTTTTTTTTTAGAAATTAATTGTAACATAAAAAAAGAAAAAATATAAATTTTCAAGGGACATACCCTAGGTAATTACATGAGTAACTAGTAGAAAAACCTCCTACAACATAGAAAACCCAACCCCTCGCAGAACCAATGGGGAGACCTAACAAAAAAAATCATATTCCATGCACAACCCGCATGGATAGGAAATACCAACATATACAACAATCTAGCAAAAGACTAATCATCCAAAACAAAATAACAAACTAACAATAACTTGCTGAGTTTGGCTCCTCGAAAAGCTCCAAACCAGTCAAGAAAAGACCTACTCACCTAAGAAGATTTGCCAAAGAACCTCTATAAAGCTGAGAGAAAACCAAACTTCCATGCTCAGGATGTCAAAGGGGCTTGTCCTCTAACCAATCAGGTAAACTGAAGTAGCCTGAGCAAGCGAAGAAAAAAAACCTCCATAGCTAAATAAAGGCTCTGACAAAAGAGCCCCTAATGATCAAATCACAGGTCCAAAGAACAGCCGAAAGGGAACCATCAGTGGTCTATGAGTAAAGTACCAGGGGTAGATGGGCCCCCAGCTAGCCAAAAGGAGCAACAACAGATCAGTCCCAGAAACTCAAGCTCAAAACTAGCCAACACAAATTACCAACCTACCCTGTGCACAAGGTCGCCAAACATAAGCAGTAGGAGACCACTACAAGTTAGCAATAAGTAATGGACAGAACATCCTCAGAGAATCCAGCTGAGAGAAACCTAGGCCATCCCAAAGGAAACTCAACCATAGGATCCAGACAAAGCAGGCCATCAGCAAGAACCCCACTCAAAGAACCACCAAGGCCCCACCATAGGTTCCCAGCTAAAAATATAAACAGATCCTCATCTAACCCAAGGCAACCTCATCTCCTCCATTAAAACAACACACACCCTGGCTGCAAAGGGGGAAAGATAGGATATAAAAAAGCTCGAGAAAGAAAGAATCCAAAATAACTTCCAATTGGGGTACCAAGGAACCGTCCAAAGAAAACTTTATCTAGATGTACCCATCTATATAACCACCGGGTCAAAATTGAGCCCACGGATTGGAAACCCATTCCAATACCAACGATAAACTTAAAACCAACAGCTAACTTTAGCCACCAATGCACAATCTGTTAACAACCAGTGAGCCCACCATAAAATCCGTGGGTCCCTTAAAACCACACGATTTTAGGTAAACAGATGCCTACCACCACAAAGCAAATCTGCTAGCTCCTGTGGGGTTCATTCCTCAAAACTGATGGGACACACTGCCCACGGTAGTCTCTTCCCTACGCGAACAGTCTGAATCACAGTAGCGTGAAGCCTGCTCCTACAGTAGACTTTACCAGCACAAACCCACCCGCCAACCACGCGTGAGTGGGCAGTCGTCTTCTCCAACTGAGTAGATCTTATCAGATCCGAAGAACTTCGTAACAGTTTTGAAAAAACCTGCGCACCACATCATCGAAAAAACCCTGGTTCCTCGAATTTAAAAACTCGTAAAAATTATAACCATGTTCAGCCATGGAAGAACCAGGGAATCCACCCCCCAGGACCATCCGAGACCCAGTTTCGGTCTCCCTTGGCATGAAATGCCCATGTTTTCCAAAAAATTAAACTGGTTTATGAAACCAGCTCAGCTACGCACTAGGCCATGCTACTTGTAATCCACTCAAAAATCAACCTCATCTGCTCAACATATTAATCTCCATAGATGCAAAGCAACATATGGTTTCTTAGAGAAAAACCCGACGCTTTCCCTGGTTTTGCAAAACGAGACACTAACCACACAAAACATGATTAAATCCAAAGAAATCGGTTACTAGTTGATCCATGGAAGAATCACTGTCACAGCGAAGCTTAACTTAATAGCTCATAGCGTAACCAAAACCGCTTGGACAAACAGATTCTTAGACCGCAACTCATCTTCACAAAAAAAAAGCAATCCATCCATTTCCAAAAGAAAGCCCCGTTCGGCAGAACCAAACTAGAGAATCCAAAACGATAAAAAGATCTGTGAAGACCCAGAGTGGTAAAACAAAATCAACTTCCCATTGTAACATTTCTTCTTATTGCAAGAATCCAACAAAAAAACCCAAACGCATAGTACCGAGCTTGAAGATGCCACTTCCTCATCTTAGCACAGCGATCGTCATGAACACTTGGGAAAGCTTAAGGGTTTAAAAACCCCATCAACATATCTTTTTCTTACCTTAAATCAGACTCAGTGTCTTAAACGGAAGCACCTAGAACGGAGGTATGGAGCCATCATAACATCCACTAACAGTAAGCTTAGATACACCCCACCATTACCATGGGAGTGATCCTGGAGAGCTTTCTCTAGAGAGAGAAGCTCTTCGCTTTACATTTGGGCCTCTAGTTTTATAGGATTTCTTCTCTTAGTCGGGTCTCTGACTCATCTATTAATAGGGCTATTCAGGAGGATTAGGGTGCTCCCCGGATATTTTTGTCACGAATTGTTGAACCGTTTGCTCTATCTTATGCAGGGGTAGCCTTGGTCTCTTGAATGAGGTTTGGGTTATTTTGCTTGGAAGTGGTTAGGTTCATTTTGTGTATGAGTGGTGGTGAGGTCTTAACTAATCATTCTCCTTTAGTCTTGTCCTTGTGTAGATTACATGGATGACCTAAGGAGCAGTGAGTTTTTGGGAGTATTCTTTTTTGAGTGGAGTTAAACACAGCTCTTTGAGCGAGTGATGTGAGATTTATGCTAACTCTATTATCTGTTTGTTCCCTGTGCAGCGATCTTGGCCATTGGATTTTGTGAGACTTGTTTCTATCTCCGTTTTTGGAGAGCCGAGCTAAACACATTGTGTGGAGGGTGTGAGGTCTATAAGGATGCGTGTGTTGCTTGCTATGGTTTCTCATGGTCTTCTCTTATAGGTCTCAGGCTACTTTTTCCCCCAGGAGGAAGAAATCCCACTTGTGACAGGAGTTCTTTTGGTTTGGCCTCTCGGTTGGGGATTGTAGCTTGCTGTATTTTCTGGTCACGAGTTGCTGCATCCAAGGAGCATTAATCCCGTGGATGACAAGTTGTTGTCTCGACTGTTACCTCTTGGTCCCGTGTTGCTTAGCTATGAGGGTTGGTCATAGCCTCTATGTCATTTTGTACTCTTGTCTTTATTGGTACTTGTTGCTGATCGGTATTGGCCCTTGGTTTGGGGCCTGTCTTTGTTTTAGTAGTTGTGGGTATTTTGCCCGATTGTGGGAAGATGTTATGATTCTATTTTACTTTTTAGTTTTGTCTTATCCGTGTATTTAGCCTTCCTCTTACGGCTTGTATAAGGAAATGTGTGCGTGTGTGGGTGTGTGTTGTACTTTTGTTTGTTAGTGTATGTTGTTTCAGCAGGGTTGTCGCTTGCTCCGTTTTTTACTCGTGTTTGGGGCTGTTGCGGCTGGCCTATTTTTTGGCCTATTTTTTATTCTCGGTCCTAGGGCCTTTTGCTCTCCTTGGGCTGTTATGGGCTATTTCTTCATGGTTAGGTCTCTTGGGATCTGATATGATAAAATTTGTTGAGGCAGCTTGCTGCGGCTGCTTGCTTTGACGTGGTCATGTTGCTACGGTTTTCTGATTATGACTGGCCTTGTTTTTGGGCTTTGCATTGTTTTGTTCTTGCTTGAGCTGATCTACTTAGGCAGTTTTGTGTATAATCAATTTTGGTTTGCGCTGCTTTGGGATATATAGGCTTCTAATTTGCTCACTTAGTGTATGGTTTTCTAGTCTATTACCCATTTGGTGTTATGGTTTAGGCATCCATTCTTTAGCTTATTTGTTACTTATATAGTTGGTTCTGGCTGAGCCCAAAGCCGTTGTTGCTTCTTGGTTCCAGCTAAGCCTAAAGCCTTTTTGTTGCTCTGGCCTTGTTCTTGTTGGTGGTTTGTAAGGCCTGGGGTATGCCCCTTATATTTGTGTTCCTTTTCTTGTTATATTACATTTAATTACCCAAAAAAAAAAATTCTACCAAGATATTTTTGGGCCGAGGCTGTAAGCACAGCTTATTTTATTTTGAACAGAGCTATGATTTGAGCTTCTCTCAAGAAAATTCCATATGAGTTATAGAATAGAAGAAAACCTAATATCAATTATTTTCGTGTCATTGGATGTAAATGTTTTGTTTTAAATAACAACAAAGAATTTTTGGGCAAGTTTGATACAAAATTTGATAAAAGTATTTTCTTAGGATATTCTTATCTAGTAAAGTCTATAGAGTTTTCAACAAAAGGACCTTAGTTGTTAAAGAATCTATACATGGTATTTTTGATGAAACTAATCTTAGTTCTTCTAAAGATTTTTGTGATGATAACTTGGTTGACATAGAAAAGGGTATTAAAGACATCTTCATTAAAGACCAAGAAGAGCCAAATCATGAGAAAGCTTCTAATTCTCAATAAGATGAAGTCTAATAGACTGCTGGACCTTTAAATCTTGAAAATCCAGATTTACCTAAAAAATGGAGGTATGCTCATGGTCATCTAAAAGACTTGATCATTGGTGACCCATCATAAGGTATTAAAACTCAATCATCTCTACATAATATTTGTGATAATTTAGCATTCCTTTCAATTATCCAAAAAAAAAAAATTTCTTTCCCAGACTGAACCAAAACATTTTGAGGAAGCTAAAAATGATGAGTTTTGGACTTTGGCTCTGCAAGAAGTGCTTAAACAATTTGAAAGAAACAAAGTTTGGAGTTTAGTCCCAAGACCTAAGGAACACTCCATAATCAGTACAAAATGGGATTTTAAAAATAAAATAGATGAGAACGGAGTAGTTTTTATGAACAAAGCTTGATTGGTAGGCCAATGTTACAATCAAGAAGAATGCATTGATTTTGATGAGACTTTTGCTCTTGTGGCTAGGCTTAAAGCCATTAGGATGTTACTTTCTTTTGCATGCTTTAAAAACTTCAAACTCTATTAAATGGATGTCAAGAGTGCCTTTTAAAATGGTTTTATCCTGAAGGTAAATTTTGTAAAACAACCTCCTGGCTTTGAAAATCCTGATTTTTCAAAACATATTTACAAACTTACCAAGGCTCTCTATGGTTTGAAACAAGTACCAAGAGCGTGGTATGAAAGACTTGATAAATTCTTGATTGAAAATGAGTTTTCAAGAGAAAATTGATGTAACTCTTTTTATTAAGTCTCAAGGAGAAGATATGCTTGTTGTCCAAATATATGTAAATGATTTTATCTTTGGCTCAACTAATGAAACTCTTTACAAGAACTTTGCTAAGTGCATGTAGGGAGAATTTGAGATGGGTATGATGAGAGAGCTCAATTACTGCCTTGGACTTCAAATCAAACAAATTCATAATGGAATCTACATCAATCAATCCAAGTATACAAGAGATTTGTTGAAGAGGTTTGATATCCAAAAGGAAAAATCTATGGGAACCCCAATGGGCCCTTCAACAAAGCTTGACAAGGATGAAAATAGTAAAGGAATAGTGGAAAAGCGATATAGAGGTATGATTGGCTCCCTACTCTATTTAACTGCTAGTAGACCAGATATCATATTTAGTGTATGCAAGTGTGTTAGATTTCAAGCTAATCCTAAAGAATCGTATGTGACTACCATTAAGCGTATCTTTAGATACCTATTAGGTACACAAAATCTAGAATTATTCTATCTTAGAGAAATAGCCTTTGAGTTATTTGGTTATTCTAATGCAGACTTTTTTTGTTGTAAAATTGATAGGAAGAGTACAATTGGAATATGTCAATTCCTAGAATACTCTTTAATATCATGGTTTATCAAGAAACATAACTCAGTAGCCTTATCTACAACTGAGACTGAGTACATTGCAACTGGTAGCTGTTGTGCACAGGTTCTCTGGATGAAACAATAACTAAAAGACTATAGTATAAGTTTGGATCATATTCCCATTAAATGTGATAACACTAGTGCCATAAACATATCTAAGAACCCTATACAACACTCAAGAACAAAGCATATTGAGATTAGACATCACTTCGAAAGAGATCATGTTCAAAAAGGCAACATAGAACTTGAATTTGCAGGCACCGACTACCAACTTGCTGATATATTCACCAAACTCTTAAACGAAGAAAGATTATGTTATATCATAAGAGAACTTGGTATGCTATGTGCTCCAAATTGATGATTATATGCCATACTAACCATGCATGTTCAATGCATTTCAATACTTTTCATGCTTTATTTTGATGTGTGAAAAGTGTCGACTCAATGATAAAAAGGGTTGACACATGTGTAAAACAGCAGACTCAAAACTATTTAGTATTGACACATTTTATTACTAGTGTTGACCCCAGCTATATAATGTCGACTCGATTCGTTTATCCTGCTCTCGATAAAATTTGGGTCGACTCATTCAAGAAGAGTGTCGACTCAATGAGACGAAGGTGTAGACACTCTGATAAAAAGTGTCGACACAATTTCTGTCTTTAGACAAACCCCATGTCGCGTGAAAAGTGTCGACTCAATCTCTTTTAGGGTTAACTCAATTCATAGAGTTTATATATAGGCGGCTTTTCCCTCTTTTCTCATTCGTGCTCAAAACTGTTCTCATTCAAAACGTCGGTTCATCTCCTCCCACTTTATGTCTCTCCGACGAACCCTAGAGTCGACTCCTCCAACCTTCTTCATCTCTTTCCCTCTCTCTAACTTTGTTAATGCCACTGAAGATGATGGGCAAAGGGAGCAAATGTCCAGATGAAGGGCTGTCAAGCCCTAGAGCGGCAAAGAAATAGAAAATCCAGAAGAAATCGAAGACGAGCAAGGCCGAACCTTCAAACATCACTCCAATCGAACCCGTGTAGAAGTTCTAGTTCAGTAAGTACAAAAACCTCTACTTCGCTTCTTTCGCAACCCGAAGGGTTATTCTCGGTCGGTCTATTGATTTTCAGTTTTTCAATTCAATAGAAATGAAATTTTTCGAGTTGTTCTATGATCATGATTCGATGAACTTCCTCCAGATCTAAGAACCCCATTACCCTACACTCATCAAACTATTCTACACTCATTTTAAAATCACTAACCCTGACATCATGACTATCATCATTTGGGTGAATGGTATAGACATTCACTTGACCTCTAAAATCTTGAATGAGTTCCTCAGTCTCCTTGAGGGCCAATTATTTGTTGCTTGCAACAAGAAGAAGAGAACTATTGACGATTTCTCTTTTCATGATGCGGTAAAACAAATTTTTTATGTACATTTTTTTTCTTTTTTATGCTACAATTAATTTCCCAAAAATAAAACAAATTTTTGAACTCGAAGAGATTGACCCTTTAAAACCCCTTGAGACTAACTCCCTTAAGCACGAAATGAGAATTTTGCATCTTTTTGTCAATCACAATTTTTTGTCCCAATCTAAAAAATTTGGTGATGTGACATTTATGCATGTTTTCATTATGTGGTGCATCCTCAAAGGTAAGAAATTAGACCTTGATTATCTTTTCATTTTTGATGTGTTGCAATCACATTCTAAGTCCTGTTTCTCCCTTCCTCATGCCATGTTTTTGACCCGTGTGTTTCGACACTTTGAGATTGACTTGTCCACTGAGAAGGAAATTCCCTTTTTAAAACACGATTTATATGGATAATCAATCTTGAAGCATATGCAGATCTCAAAAACTGATGGTGTTTGGTCCACAAAATGTGGAAATATTGCCTCCCCTGACCTCGCTCCACCATCATCTAGTTAAACCCCTGTTCCTCCCTTAGATTGTGCCAATTCTCTTGTTCCGTTTGAGTTTAGTTCCCCTGTTCTTGCCCAGACCAAACATAATGTACCTGGCTCCTCTTCCACATTTGTTCCTTCTCCTCCTTCTGTTGCATCCCCATCTGCTCCTCCTGCTAATCCCTCATCTCTAGAGTTTGCAGAATTTATCTCCCTTGTCAAGAGATTGACTTCTTCTATAGCATCCTTTCAAATGAAAGTTGATACGGATCTCTTTGACTTCGGTTGCAAAGTATCCTCTATCTCTGATAAATTCAAACATCTAGACAAAACCAACTTGTGATGCTGGCCTTTTCATGTGATGTTGAAAACACATGTGATGCTGGCCATTTCATGAGCAAAACCATGAACGACAATGTAGCCTCCATCGTGAAGGCTAATGTTGCCATTCTCCATCAAGTTCGAAAGGAATATGACTAAGGTATTGTCATAGCAGTGCAACAAAATATAAGGAAGGTCGAAAACCATCTTACATGGATTCAAGAGGCTCAGGCCAAATAATTTAAGCCTAAGGAGACTAAGACTGAGAAAGAAACTAGTTTGAAATGCGAGGCCGACTTAGCTTTGGCAGCCTTATTTGCAGCCCTTGAAGAACAAGAGAAGACATTTGACAACAGAAGAGTCTCCAAAGAATGTGCATATGAATGAAGGAAAGTGGCCGAAGACAAGAAGCAGAAGAAGAAACAGTTCGACGACATCTTATTTTGATGATTTCAAAAGGGGAGAAGTGAAGGGTAGGAAGAAAGAAGAAGTTTAGCAGTTTTTGTTGTTGTTTATTGATGGAGAAGATGTAATTATTAAACATTTCTTTGTGACGATGGTTGTGGAAACTTGTTTTTATTATTATTATTTTATAATTGTTGGATGTGGAAACATTAAGTTTTTTAATTGTTGGGTGTTTTTGGATAACACTTAATTGATTATCATATGTAAATTTTATGCCAACTATCTTCATGTTCTTTGTTTCTGTGCTTGATACTGGAGACTTGAAATTATTGCACATGTATATGCCTGTTATGTCTCTTGAACACTTGAATACTTTGAGTTGATGCACAAGTCAATTCAGAAAACTTTTGAATCAAATTTTGGAAATTCTCTTGCACATGTGTTTTACACTATTGTTGAATGCCTTATTGTTGTAAATTTATATATTTTTTAAGGCATAGAGATTAGGGGAGAACTCTTGTTTAAATTATTTTTAAATGATTTTTAGAAAATGTTGTAATCATAAAAAAAATGGAAGATTATTAGCCCAAAGCTTTTTTAATTAAATTTTGATGTTTTTAATAATTCATTTTCTAAGTAAAATTGATTTAAAAAGAATTATATTTATTTGTTTCAAAAAAGATAAGTGTTGACACTATATGACTAATTAGTCGACACTTTAAGCCATTTGTACTAACTCTTTGCATCAAATGGGTTGAGACTCTGTGTTCTGTTAAAGAACATTTTGAGTCGACACAAATTGATATTTGAGTCGGCACCTAAAGGCACAGTACGCTTGAAAATCTCAAGTGTGCCGACACCATTGAGCAATTGAGTCGACACCTTAACATGTTTTTCTAAGATGTTTTTAGGAACTCATTTGAGTCGACACCAAACTAGTTTGAGTTGACACCTTTAGTATTATACTGGAATCCAGGCAGTTGACCAAAATAGTTCGACACAAAATGAGTTTGAGTCGACACCTACTCAAGCCTTGCGGGATTCACTTTAAGTCGACACCAACGCAATTTGAGTCGACACCAAGTAATCTATTGGATTCCTGACTTCGGGAAAAATAAGTTGATACCAAATCCAAATGAGTCGACACCAGTGATTCAAGTCATTTCCCGACTCTAACTTAAATGGGTAGACAGCAAAGGTTTATGAGTCAACACAAATGTTCCCTATGTGAATAAGCCTTTTGGGTCGATACCAAACAACGTCGAGTTGACCCCAAAACAATTGAGACTGTCCGTAGTTTTTCGAGTCGACACCAGATTAAAATGTGTCAACTCTAAAACTGTCGAGGCTGACTGCAATTTTATGAATCGACACCAAAACGAAGATGAGTCGACACCAAAATTCCAATAGCTTCCCAAACAAAATAAGTCGACACCAAAGATGATATGAGTCAACACCGAAGGTCTCTCCTGAAAAACTAATGTAATGATTGAGTCGACACCACAAGTTTCATGAGTTGACACCACCATATGGGTGAGGAATATGCAGAATTTGTGTCGACACCGTTGAAGAAATGAGTCAACACAATCACTTAAGGAACTAAGCTCTAGACTTTTTGAGTCAACCCAAAATAGTTTGAGTTTACTCCTGCGACATGTTTCAAATCTCGCCCTAGTTCCATTGGTTGGATTTCAGAGTATTAATTGCCTTCACTAACCTACCAACGGTCATTTATTTCAAATGGCTATATAAGGAGTTAATTTTTGAAGCTTAGAAGATTTAGACACTATTCTATTGGTTGAATCAAAAGCTCAAATCTTCAAAAAAGCATTTATTGCTCATTAACTCCTCCAGCTAAATCTTTTTTTTGGATAATTATCTAGCTAAATCTCACCTCTTTGTATTCATTTATTTCCAATTATTTGTAAAAAGAGTGAGTGAATTTTTGATTTTCATACATTTATTGTATCTAAGGGTTGGTCACCCTTGATCCTTTAAGTGAGTGAGTGATACTCTTCAAAGAAGAGCTCAAGAGTGATTAGAAAAAAAAATAAGGGATTATTTTCGTAGGATCATCTTGAGATTGTTGTAAGGCTTTTGAATGTGCCCGTAAATATTCGTATCATAGTGGATATTCTCAAGGAGAGTCTTGAGGAGTGGACGTAAGCTTAGAAAAAGTCGAACCACTATAAATTTTGGTGTCGAGTTCTATTTCTCTCTCCCTTATCTCTTTAATATTCTCATTGCTTTATTTATTGTTATATTTCTTATATTTTTTTGAGCTATTAAAAGATTTTTGAAAAGATTTTTGAAATAGTTATTATTCTTTTTAGACCCAATTCACCCTCTCCTGGGTTGCATAGACTAACAAATGCCTCTGAAGACGATGAGTAAGGGTAGAAAATGCCCCGTCGACAAAGGGCTGTCAAGCTTTAGGGCAACAAAGAAGTAGAAATCGAAGAAGGAATCGAAGACAACGGCAGTGGGGATGCCAACCGCCGACATGGGAATGGCCTCTTCTCTGAAATTCCAGTTCTCGAAGTACAAGAACTTGTACTTTACGTCCTTTACTACTCGCAAGGTAATCCTTGGCAATTCTATTTTAGGGTTGGTATAATGAAAATCATATTTTTAGTATTTAATTTTATTTTTTAATAAAATTAATTTTTTATTTTATGAGAATCTTTATGAGCAATGTATGTGTATCATTTCTTTAATGTTATGCATGGATGTCCGATATCCTGTATAGTATTTAATCTGGTGTGTAAAGTACGACTTGCACACAAAAGATCAGATTTTAAGTTTTTGCAGAATATAAGTTTTATATTCACAGTTTAGATGGAAATGGATATACCATCGGTACGACTGTAGTACAAAGTTTTAGTAGGCCTGTCTTGGTTATGGGGAACAGAGAATAGTATCGTCTATTATTCTGACTCTATGTGTTAGTACACTTTATGTGTATTGAACGGGATATTTGGGATAATTAATTTTATACTGACTATATAAATTAATTCACACCCCAAGGTTATTATGAATAGAGCATATCCTCTTAATCCTGAAATAATTGTTGATTTGCGTATATTTAATATTTATTGTTTCGATTCATTAGAGGGTATAATCTTATGTGGGTTTATGTTCCCGGTGAGTTGGATAGCGGTATTATTTATATGGTGAATATTAATTATTGATGGAATCCACGTCCTGAAATATCGGGATTGACAATACCCCCTTAAGGAAGCTTATAAGTTTTGACTGGACCAAACCCTACAAGTGAATTTAATTATCCGGTAGTCAAATAAGTTAAGTAAAAGGGCTTAACTTAATTAAATTAAATTAAATTAAATTGTCAGTAATTAAATTTAATTGGCGGGTATCGAGAATTTTAACGTGTGGATAAATGGTAAGCATTTAATAACAGGAGCTCAATGCTATATGGTCTTGAGATTATGGGTCGGAGTGCAATTATAGTTCTTTAGTGGTGTGAACTGTAATTCAGTGTTTATGAAAATTGCAGAAATCGCTGCTGGTTTTCCATAATTACAGATACCACTATGAGGTTTGCTTAATTGCAAAAATCGCTGATACGTGTCTGTGTTCCACTGAACGTCTTACTCATAATTACTTCATAGGTCCCTGTTGTAGCCTTATATATATGCGGGTAGGCTGAACCAGTTTCATAACTTGTCTTCTAAGAATAAAGCTATACTGGTTATGTCGGTACGAGTTCTCAAAAAATTATATCCCACACTATATTCGGGAATCGCATAAGGGAATAGAGTAGAAGATCTGACAAGAGCTTCAACTCCGATTCAAATCGTAGTTGAAGATTCGACTGGTATAAAGGTATTCTTCTAAATTAACTTTGGATGCACGGATTTTATTTGGATCATTCGTTATCAAAAGTTTTATTTGGAGCCCATTTTGGTGATTGCCCGCCCAGTTAATTTTTTTCGTTAATCATTTGTAAAAACAAAGATCATGGCAATTTTGCCTCCAACAATTGGTATCAGAGCCGTTTTATTTATTGTTTTTGGTTATATGGGCCGGGTAGTTTTAGAACTATTGCTAAATTTGTTTTGCAGGTATTCTAATTCCGATTTTATGATCGTCATTTATTTTTAATGTTTGATTGAATGGTGTGAATGATGATTATTTTTTTAATCACTGGGGTTGACCGTGATAGATTAAATGTGAGCCTTCGGAACATAAGATTGATGTAATAGCTAACTTTATGTTTTTAAATATCTATTTAGATTATTTAAGAACAGGTTGAACATGTCCAAGAACATGAAGAATGAAGGCAGCACCGGTGGTGGTTCGGGTTTTAACAGGCCACAAATCGCGGTAAGTTTTTAATGGTTTTAAATGATTTTTCCCGGTGAGTTTTTTTTGCAGTATTTATGTATAAAAAATAGTATAAAAAACAAATAAAAAACTGCAAGGAAAAATCACCAAAACAGCTCGGTTTTGACAGTTTTGCCAGTGACGGTATGGCGACAGTTTTTATAATTTTTTTGGCCATTTTTGGACTATTTTTTGGGATGTTTTTTATACATAAAATAGTAATAAAATATACCTCAAAATACTGTCAATAATCAGAAAAAAACTGAGCCAAACAGTGCATTAAAAAGGAAAAAAACAACTGCGGTTTTTTTGGCAGCAACAGAGCTATAGCAGCAGCATTCAGGCAGTTTTTAGTCAATTTTATGGTCTATTTTAGAGCATATTTTTTGATAGAAAGATTTTACATTTTGAGAGCTTTCTTTTGATATAATGTACGTCGAAAACTGAGTACGGGAAGAGGTCAAAAAAGCTCAGAGAAGTTGGTTGCGCAGTACTGTTGCGGACCGCAGCATTTTTTGAGGTTCGGACAGTTTTTTCAACCATTTTTCGGGAAGGATTTCAGCAGATTTTTTAACAAAAAATCCTATATTTTGAGAGCTTTCTAATGATATAAAACTCGTTGAAAACGGAGTTTGGATGAGGCGGCAGGAGCCGCTGCAAGGCGACGGCAAGGCGGTATGTGGTGGTCCAGCGGTTTCTCTCTCCCTGGGTTGTTTTGTATTGATTTTTTTGATGTATACGAGGCTGATATGATATATCAGTATATATCAGATAGTATCAGAAAAGCCTAAAGCAATCAGGACACTAATCAAAGAATGTAAAAAATAAATTAAGTTTTTTTAATTAATTAATTTAAATTAAATGAAAAAACTTTAGATATTTTATTTTTTTTTACAAAATATCACGTTTTAGATGATTTTTTTTAAAATCGAATATCTTAGAATAACGTAAGAATTAATTTCGAATTTTAAACTAACTAAAGAGAAAAATATTTAATCGAAATAAATTATTATTTTTCAAAAAATATGAAATAAAAAATAAAATAAATAATTGTCTTTAATCACTACCTTAGTTGAAAAGTTAGAGGAAAAACTATGTATTTATTAAATTTTATTTGTTACGCATTTAAACACGAAAAGATAGTTTGATAAACTAGAATATTTGGAATCGTGTATATGGGAAGATGTTTAATTCTTTCAAATCGTATGTTTTTTGAAATTAATAAATTTACTTTAATTAAACGAATTTTTATAACTCTAAAAAATATTTTAAAAATCTAAGTGGGAGAGAAAATTTATTCATCGATAAATTATGCGATCTCCATCACCAGTTTGTAGGCGATGCAATTAAACTCTGCGTGTTGGCAGTAAGGCCTTCCTTCCCAACAGATAGATTAATTACGATATTGTCAGTGCAAACCTCTTTTAGGAATAATTCTGGATAATTGTTAGTATGAATCACTTCTCTATCTGAAGGGTTCATTACGAAGCGATTAATTTGAGATTAGGTGATGGTTAACACTTAGTAGTATATAATAGTATTCTCTCCATTGAGTCACTGCTATTTTATACTGAACCGAAACTATGTCAGCTATTTAATTTTACTTGAAAATGTCAGTTGCCTAGGTAGTAAAATTAAAATGAATTGACCTGTCTGGTTTTATGAAGGATAGTAGATGTCCTCCCATCGAGGTATGCTATTCTCAGGTTGCCAAGCTAGTGGCGAATTAATTTTAAAATGGTAGAGGGAACCAAATTAAAATAAATTCAAATTTTTGCTCATCATAATTAACGATTTTTTTTAAATATGTGATTCTCAGGATTAAAATAACTTTCAACCTACTCGCTTTAATACTAAAAAAAAACAAACTAACGGGACTGAATTTTGTTGAGTGAAAATGTAACTTGAATATAGTTTTAACTACAAATGGTATTCCTTTAATACCAGAAAATGTGTTTGTTTCTGAAAAAAGTTCTTCCTCTGAGCCGAAAGACATGAAGAAGAAAACGTTTTAGAAATAGGGAGACACGATTTCCAAGGTAGTTAGTGGGCTACGGACTAGTGTGAAAAAATCAAAAGGCAGATATTTTCACTGCAACTAGACCAGGCACTGGAAAAAGTTATGTTTAATATTTTTCAGAAGGTAGAACAAATAAGGAAATTTCTGTTCACGGGTAGTGAAAACATGTTTAGCGGTGTTATCTATCAGTATCTGGTGTGTAGATATGGGAGCCACTAATCATATCTGTAATTCATTGCAAGGGTTCCAAGAAACTCGAAGCTTAGTGATGGGAAAATTTATCTACATATGGCCAATAATACAAAGGTAACAGTAGTTGTAGTACGAGATGTCACTCTCAGTTGTGGTAGAGATCGGATTTTAATATTGAGAGATTTTCTTTATGTACCTGCCATTAGATGAAACTTAGTTTCTTTTTTTAGATTGGCTAAAGACGGATATTTGGTTTATTTTAATAACTATGTGGTTATTAATAAACGGGTTATCTGTTCTGGTACATTTTTTTGGGTAATTAATTTGTATATAAAAGAGAAGGAAAATGCACGATTACACGAATACAAGGGGCATACCCCTGGCCTTACAAACCGTTAGCCCATAACCAAAACACTAAAAGACAACATGTTTTGCGAATTGCTAGAAGACAACATACCGCATGCCAAAAGACTATTTTTTCTTTTTCTTACTACTAGACATCTTAGACTACTTACTCCCTGCTTTCTGCAACTGACTTAAATGAATAATATATCTATATTACCATATAAGAGAAATTTTCCTTCTTTAATGAATCAAACCTTTTTTTGGCACTTACGCTTGGGTCATATTAATCTAAAAAGGATAAACAGACTGGTAGCAGATGGACTTTTGAGTTCATTGGAAGTGGAGGCACTTCCAGTCTATGAATCTTGCTTAGAGGGTAAGATGACCAAGAGGTCCTTTTCGGCCAAAGGCTATAGAGTTAAAGAACCATTAGAGCTGGTTCATTATGATGTGTGACAATTCGGGTTAGAGATGGCTTTGAGTACTTCGTCAATTTCATTGATGACTACTCAAGGTATTGATACATTTACTTGATGCACCGTAAGTCTGAATGCTTTAAAAAATTCAAAGAATTCAAGGCGAAGGCGAAGAAGTGTTTGGGTAAAAGTGTCAAATCACTACGATCTGACCATGGTGGGGAATAGTCTTTGGAGAGTTTAAGAACTACTTGTCATCAGAGGGGATTACATCCCAGTTACCCGTACCTAGTACTCCACAGCAGAATGGTGTAGCAGAAAGAAAGAATAGGACTCTTATGAAAATAATAAGGTCTATGATGAGTTATTCAGGTTTACTCGATTCATTTTGGGGACTCGCTTTAGAGACGACAGCTTATATTCTAAACTTGGTACCTTTTAAGTCAGTACCTTCTACTCCCAAGAATTGTAGACCGGGCATAAGCCTAGTCTGAAACACTTTCAGATTTGGAGGTGTCCAGCACATGTGCTGAAAGGGAACGCGGGTAAGTTGGAACCAAGAACAAAATTCTATTTCTTTGTAGGGTATCCCAAGGAAACGAAGGGTGATTTGCTTTATAATCCTAAGGATCATAAGGTTATTGTTAGCACTAATGCTCGATTCTTGGAAGATGATTATATTATGGATCACAGGCCTAGAAGAAATATTATTCTGGAATAACTAAGAAAAAATACTAGTAGAATGGAAGAACAAGTCATTGATATCCCATTACCACGTCATAGTGGGAGGATTATCGGGACAGGTGCAAATCAAGAATAGGGTGCTATGCATAGGGTTCTGATTATGCACAACGTGTTACTGCTAGTACACAAGCACCGGTAGTGGCTCGTCGTAGTGGGAAGGTTGTTCATCAACCTGACCAGTATATGTTCTTGGGAGAGTCTTTTGACAGGATCCCGACAGAACTAGATACCGAGCCATGTAATTATAATGAAACACTTCAAGACAAAGATGTAAATCTTTGAAAAAGGGCTATGAATTCAGAGATAGAATCTACGTATTATAATCAAGTCTAGAAACTTGTAGAACCACTCAAAGGGATAAAACCCGTTAGATGCATGTGGATCTACAAGAGGATGAGAGGAGCAGACAAAAAGGTTGAAACCTTCAAAACTAGGCTTGTTACTAAAGGGTTCACTCAGAAAGAAGGGATCGACTATGAGGAAATCTTTTCGCCGGTAGCCATGCTTAACTCTATCCGAATTCTCTTATCTATTGTCGCTCATTTCGATTACAAAATCTGGCAAATGGACGTCAAGATAGCTTTCCTTAACGGAAGTCTTGACGAGTGTATCTATATGATACAACTAGACGAATTCATTACAAAGGGCCAAGAACACATGTTGTGTAAGCTTAAGAAATCCATTTATGGACTTAAGTAGGCATTGAGGTCTTGAAACACTCGGTTTGATCAAGCCATTAAGTCTTATGATTTTTTTTTGGTAGTTAAGTTGGGAAGGGGAGATCCAAGGGTTTGGACCCTGGGAGTATGTGGCGTAAAGGGTAGCTCAGGCCACATAAGCAACACCACCACATTGTCTTATAGTTTTAATCAAAGTCTAAATGAGTCTCGTGTGTACAAGAAGTGTGACCGAAGCATGGTGATTTTCTTAGTATTTTATGTAGATGATATCTTGCTCACCGGATACAATGTAGGAGTATTATCTACGGTTAAAGTATGGTTATCTGGGCAGTTCGATATGAAGGACTTGGGAGAAGTCAGTCACATCATTGGGATCAAGCTTGTGCGAGATCGAAAACAAAGGATGTTGGATTTATCATAAGAAAAATATATCGATGATATTCTTACTCGTTTTGGCATGCAAGATTTCAAGAAAGGGTTTTTTTCCTTTCAGGCATGGAATTACTCTATTAAAGGATCAGTGTCCTAAGACACCTGATGAGATAGAGAAGTTGAAGGCGGTTCCTTATGCTTTGGCAGTAGGCAGTTCCTTATGCTAAAGGGTTTTAGCATGCTTTGCCGTTGGCATAGTTAGCATATATCAGTCTAATCCAGGGCAGAAATATAGGACTGCGGTAAAGAATATAATCAAGTACCTAAAAGGGACTAAGGATTATAAGTTAGTTTACCAGGCAGATAATCTAGTACTTTTGGGGTACACAGACTTATATTTTCAGTTAGACATAGAGCTTGCATCAGGAGATAACCTTGCAGATCTTTTACAAAGAGTTAATCGGCTAAGACTTTTGATAGTCATGTAGAGGCTTTGGGAGTCAGATGTATGGCAGCATAGTTTCAAGGATAAACGGGAGATTATTAGGATTGGTATACTAAAAATCATATTTTTAGTATTTAATTTTATTTTTTAATAAAATTAATTTTTTATTTTATGAGAATCTTT